>JABASF010001424.1:0-22359 GCA_019776145.1 Harlomillsia oculata | reverse complement strand
CCACCTCCTCCACCGAATCCATTTCGATCGTCTCCTCCATTATCATTCCCACCTCCTCCATCAAAACCACGACCTCCTCCTCCTCCGCCGCCATCACCTCTGAATTCTCCACTTCCGCGTCCCCCTCCACGTCCTTCATTGCTGGAACCACTGCCACGTCGAAAATCGTCATTTCCTCCTCCTCCGCCGCCGCCACCTCCACCTCCAGCTCCATCTCCTCGACCGCCACCACCATTTCTTCCTCTATTAAACTCTCCACTGCCACCTCCTCTCGATCTTTCGTTACTTCCACTTCGTCTTCCATCGGAGCCGCCTCCATCACGGTCATCATCAAAGTCACCACGACCACCGCCGCCGCCGCCGCCACCGTTTCGAAAACCATTATCATCTCTGTCGCGTCCTCGAGATCCGCCATTTCCTGACCGTTCGCCACTTCTGAAGTCACTGTCACTTCTTCCGTCATTATCAAAGCGGTCGTTTCCGTTTCCACCAAAATCGTCTCTGCCACCCCCGCCGCTGCCGCCTCCTCCACCTCGACCCCTGCCATCTCCACCGTCTCGAGATCCACCATTTCCATCAAATCTTGATCTGCCATCGTCTCGTCCACGGGAATCTCCATCGTCTCTGAATTCAGAACTTCCACGTTGTCTAGAATTACCTCCTCCACTGCCTCCTCCTCCGCCTCCGCCTCCGCCTCCACGTCCATTGTTTCCTCTACTATCGGTGTCTCGGAATCCCCCGTCATCATCATCTCTATCATTCGCACGTCCTCCCGAATCAAATCTATCGTTTCCACTTCCACCACCCCCTCCTCTATATGCTACGTCATCATTAAACTCGTCTCGTTGTTCATCAAATCGATTGTTCGCACTGCTACTTCCGCGTGCACCAGCGTCATTCTGGTTTCGACTACTTGAACGATCACTGTCCAAACGAGAATTACTTTCGCTGTTAAAGTTCACATTGCCCCGCACATTTCCCAATCCTGGTGGCGGACCATCTAAAAACCCTCCACCGCCACCCCCTCTACCCCGGGAACCTCCTCCGACATTAGTATTTGATTGAAAGCGGGTATTTGAGTCGAAATCTGACTGCCCACTTCCTCTTCCATTACCATTGTCAAAGTCTCTGTCGGATCCACCCCGACTATCAAATCTTGTATTATCATCAAAATCGTTACGGCTGCTGACATCAGAATTGAACTGACTTCCGTCGCTTCTTCTGCTTCCAGAGTCACTCTGATTATCAAATCCACCGCCGCCTCCTCTAGAACTTTCACCACTGGTTCTGGAAGACGATGACGAAGATTGTCTCGAAGTGAAAGTACTTTGAGTTCCACCATTTCCATCTCTTGAAGAGGTTCTCCGCTCTTCATCCACTCGTCTTTCAACTCCACTAACCCCACCGGAATTGGTACGACGTTCTTCCTCCGTTCGACGAACAGTGTTTCCATCCCGAGAGTCTTCTTGAGTTCGTCGACTCAAGGTATCCTGTCGATTATTGCTGTTTCCCTGATCTCGGATTTCCTGAATGTTCGATCGTCCATTGCCATTTCCATTCCCGTTTCGATTTGCTAACAATTCCAACCCAATTATTTATAAATTAATGTATATAATTTGTCAATAAAACTTCGAAACTTGGTGTATGTACACAATTCGACGAAGTGACCCGCCGTGACCTCATAAACAAGAACAAAGATAAGCATGAGAAGAGAGAAGTTTTGCGAAAGACTTACAGCTACTACTGCTAAATGACTGACGCCTTTCGTCACGACTGTATTGTCGTCCGTTGCCATTGCCATTGCCATTGCCATTGTCATTGTCATTGCGATTTCCATTGAAATTATTGCGATTTCCATTGAAATTATTGCGATTTCCATTGAAATTATTTCCATTTCCATCGAAATTATTGCGATTTCCATTGAAATTATTTCCATTTCCGTCGAAATTATTGCCATTTCGATTTCCATTATTGCCATTTCGATTTCCATTATTGCCATTTCGATTGCCATTATTGCCATTGCCATTGCGACTGCTGCTCCGACTACTTTCGAACCGCTGCTGATCACGTCTTTCAAAGTCTCTGCGGCCTGTGTATTTCAAAAGCGTGATTGTGAACGTCAATTCAAAATTCATTGAAAGACCGGAAATGACGCAAAAAGCTCATCATCATCCACACAATCAAACAATTTGCACGGGCTGTTGCGTCTGCATCTGCATCTGCTTTCAAACTTTAAATCATCCCCTTTTTGTGCACCCTTTAATGTGGACTGACCTTGTCCGCAAAGTTACAAGTCGTGTTCGTACTCTTCGATCAGATGCTTACAATTATAATTTTGGCACTCTGTCTAAAATCCGGGTTTCAACGTTTTGGGGTATACAGGTATACTAATACAGTATACATTTCCATTGAAAATGAATGTTAGTGATTTGGCCAAAAAATGGCCTTACTTCATGCCAAATCTTTTATTTTAGCTTAACGACGTGTGACGTCAATGACGCAATGGCCAAAGAGATTCAATTGTGATCAAGTTGACTTGTTGACACTTTCGTACGGTTTTGGCAAATTCAGACCCACACCCATTAGATTCATACTTTCATACAGCGTTTTATCCTTTATTAGTAAAGGAATTTTAGAAATGAATTGAATAAAGGCATTAAATATTGGAAAAAAGAGTTAATGGGCACATGCTTTACAAAGTTGGCTAGGATTATAGGATAATCAATTTTTGTACCTTGTTGCGATTGCTGGGATTGACCATTTTGTTGAGTCCGAGTGGAACTTGTGGAACCTTGACTGTTGCTGGTACGGCTGCCACTATTGCCAGAATTTGAGTTGGGAGGGTCACGCCTCGGCGGTGTCTCGGGATAGGTCAGTTGTCTTGCAGGAGTTGGGTACTTGTACCCTTGCTGCTGTTGGGCCACTGTGACCTCAACAATCAATACAACCAATAGGGCTACGACGAGCCGCATTGTAGTTGTAATGTATAATCTGGAATCAAAGTCGCCAAATAATATTATTCGAATGAGAACGCCGATTAAAATTATTCTGTAGTATAAATATTAATGACACTAATATAAAACTACAACGATGCAACCGCAACAAATAGTAAAAGCAGTAACGTTAACAGTTAACGCAGTGTTTACGTATATTTATATTTAATAGTATTAATTATTAATAGTACGCTAAATAGTTATTATTTACCAATGCATAAACTGTAGAGCTAAAACTGATGCAAAATCCAAAATTTTGAAATTCTATTCAAAATTTTCGTTCGTCACTAGTAAACTTGTTGAAATGGATTTTAAATTGAATTTTCAAATCAACAACACTGAAACTGCAACTAAACAGCACATCACAAACACAAGCAATAATTAAAGCGTATTAATTCCGTTTTCGTTTTTCAGATTTACTTTTCCCGATTCGCTTTTTCGGATAATTGTTTATTTTAAACGTACGATTCAAATGCGAACAAAGGAACGAATGTGTTGTGTAAGGTAAGTTCAAGTTCAGCTCACGCCGCTGACGGCGAAAACACTGAGAGTTGTTTCGGGGTAATGCTGGATTCTTGAGGTGTTCAGTTTCATTCTCGTAAATGGAATTTTCTCATTTTTGCAAAAGGTAGCAAACTCATTGAAGACAAAGGAGGCGGAGCCTTGAATTCCTTTGACCATACACGCATAGGTCTCTTAATTAAACGGCTGAGGTGTTATCACACATAGTAATCATCAAGAATGCAAAGCATGCTATTTCTCTCCATTAATAAGATCTACTGTTTTGTGCTCATTTCTGTACATATAGTTTCAGTTTCACAAGGTAGCTTCTTGAAAAGTTAAGCAGTCGAGTAGGAAATCGCAAAATCTCAGTTTCACATGGACTTAACACAAAGCTAACAAAGTGCATGTGACTTTTTCTGTTTGGGACAAAGTGACGATGAAACAAAGTGGTCCGTGGGACACACGACGACATGAGCAACCAATGTCGTCTCTCATCATTCATCATGGTGTGCCAAGGAACACAACAAGGGACGACAAAACATGACAAGTGTGCATTTCATTGAGCACACAATTTATCAATTTATGCGTTTAGATTACCTTAAATTGAATTAAATTAATGAGTGCAATGCTACAAATTATGATAGGTAGGCGTAAGTGACCCACAATGACCCCGACATCTTTGGCACATTCGACTTTCAACGTCTTAACCTTTTAATGTAGAATAGTTACTATTAAAGTAAGTAATAAATTCACAAAAAGCATTTTTACGATCTCATTTTACATTTTTACGCAAAGTCGTAAACTGTTGAGACGTCAGCAGACGTATAAAAGTACAAATAAAAAAACCTAACTGTGTCAGATCGTCAGATGTATTGATGAAACGTAGCCAAAAACACGGACGAGTAAATAATGACCACTTGCTGACATCACACGATGAGCTTCAGTGACTTTTGACATGTCATGGCACAGTAATGTCCGAACAACATGTCAATGCCAGAGATACGTCAATGTGAAAAACCTGCATACGCAAACAAACGGAAGTAGCTCCGTTTTTTGCTACAAAATGGGCGGGTCTTATCGGCATCTTAGATCTGTTGTTTTTAGTACCTAACTTTAATTTAACGTGAATAAGCGAGAGGATGAGAAAAAATTCCTGGAAAATGCCTCTTTCTGACGAACAACAATTGAACGTTAACAGCGCTTACGTTTGTTTCTCCTGGATTTTCCTTATACAAACCGGACGTGGCCAATCATCGGACGGCAAACCAGTGTCAAAGAAATTGAAATTGTACAAGTTCAATGAGAAATGTCCTGGGACAATGGGTACTTAATTTTATGACTAATTATTACCTTTGCCTCACACGTGGCTCTGCTCCCTTTAGCATTTTGCACGTGCCATTTCTATTTACATTGATGACTGAACAAACTGTTACTTTTCAAAATCGTTACTTGACCCCGTTTGGCTACGACAGGCCATATCCTGTATAAATGGTCTAGAAATTGTCCAAGATGGACACCGACACTTTCCAAACCCATTAAAATAAAGAGTAATCAGTGTATTAATGTAATGATAAATTATAGTAAAATGCTCTGCTGTACTGCTATCCAATCGTCCTTGGTCAGAAATCATAACGACACATAGTATAGTAGTGCAGTGCAGCGCAGATTGTAAATCATTTTGCTACCTTGTTTACCTCGCATTAGAACTCAACGCGTTCACACTCTGAAGATTTAGTATTCGCTAATCCTCCTGGATGAGCAGCATATTTGAGCTGTTTATCTTCTAATGTGACTTTATCTTTGTTTCTCATCAGGAAAAACTACGTAGAATCAAGAATGAAGAAGTGTTAAAACAGAAATAAAAGTTTTGAGAAGTCATATTGCAAAAATAAGCGATTTATAACTATATTATATACGAGACTGTGCCTCTGTGACATGCTCTATAAAAATGTCACTGTCAGTCCCTTCTGTAATATCACTGGTCACGAAATTTACCAGTAGTTGTTGTATCCACTGTCTAATACATTTCAATTGGGAATACGAAAACTCCTTTTCTGATATTTATGCTTCAACCGCACGTAGTACAGGTGTGAGAAATATTTACCACCTTTTTTTAAATAAGCGAATATGAAATTGACTCTTCACTGATATGTACCTCGTATGTTTTCTGCACGTAGTATTTTGCATATCGACAGAACAGCATATTAATTAGCATGGACGGAGTGCATTTCATTCATTTTTTTATATTCGTACTGTTCTTCAGCTTCTGCGACTCTTTGTGAATTTTGTGAAGACGGCAAAAGTACATGAAACTGACTTGATTCCTCTTCTTGAATGAATGTGTGCGATGTGATGAGTGATGACACGATAAAACACTCTCAAGAAGAAGAAATCGAAAGTAGGCTAGAAAAATGCAATAAAGTTGCTTCTCGCCTCTTCTGCTGTTGCGGCTGTGCAAAAGGCTCTGCGTTGCAAAATAAATATAAGTAGACTCATTTTACAAGGTTACAGAACTTGCAATTCTTTATTACGTGCAGAAATAACGAATCGGATAATGCAATTTACTTCTGAGGCACGTTCCTTTACAAAAAGTGAAAAAAATTGGCACCTTTGTTATCCAAGACTTCCAACTGACTGGTTTCAAATCTCGAAATGGAAATGTAGCAAGCACAGCAGCGGAATCAACAATGAACTCATTACTGATTATATGGAAAATTTTATGAGAAATTATAGATTTGCATATCCAGTCAAAATGCGTTTAAAAAGTTTGGTTTTAGTCGCAATTTAAATTGAATATCATCGCGTTCGCTTTTTCGTTAAGAATGCATTACTTGACCTAAAAACAGCCGAGTGATTCCGTCGAAGACCATAAACTACCAAAAAAAACTGTATACAAAACATTTGCAAAACACAATTTTTTGCAACTTTTATGACCGTAGACGTTTTTATTACTTCTGTCTGGTGTCCTGTTGAGATTGACCATTGGACCATCTCTTCAGAAACTATTTTAGATAGATTCAACGTGATGATAAAGCCGACAATCGCCGACACATATTCACTGAAAAAGTTTTTACACGATGACAAGAAGTAAAAAAGAAATAGTTTATTAATAAAGTGAATGTTTGTCTGCATAGAATAGAATATTCGAATACAAAAAAATAGGGGATGAGGATGGGGACTGTGGGGACTCACACTCACACAGTCATAGTTATAATCCAATCGACAAACTCATTTGATTAGGCAGTGCTTGTAGTTGATTATAGAATTAAACATACAGCGACTTTTAACTTTATAACTGCTCAGTTTCTCTTGCGACTTTTGCTTTAAGTTTCTCACCGTAAAAAAGAGTCCGAAAAGGTCGCAAAAACACAATTAAATTGTTCATCTTGACCATTAATCAGTAGAAACTCGGCGTTTCCTACGGCGGCTTCTTCGCATCGAAATGCTCTGTTTGATAAGCATCGTCTCATCGTCAATCTGTCCAACAAACAAACAAACATCCAAGCTTAATTAACTTCACTTTCTCCTTTTGATGGTCAATGTTACTGATTGTACCGATGGACGGTGACGGTAGTCCACTTTATGGCCGTTGGCCGTTGACATTCCATTTACTGAACTCTCATTCATATTTTGCAAAATCCATGCTGCTGTGAACTGTGAGTTTATGAATCAATAAACTAACCGTCAGGTGTGTCCTGTCTCCTGTCTCGACTTTTTCTCTCCCACAGAAGTACGAGACACAAACACGAGTTGCAAAACCTCATTCATCAAACATGAAACAGATTTAGATTTATGTCGGTTACAACAGCAAAAATTTGTAATTAATATTTAATAACTACAATAAATATTATTTGGTACATTAAAAACATTAAAAAGGTATCCTTTGGTGTTTAAGCCTACCTTGATGTCCACGTCCAGGTCAGTTATTAGTTAGAGGTCACGTCATACCATGTCTCATGTATCAGCTACAAATAATAATTATTATTTTTATCTACCACTACTCATCTTCTGTAGAATTATAATTTGCAGTAAAAATGCATTTCCTCTTGACGTAATGTGGCTTATTAAGGAGAGTGTTGATGTTGTTTTTACGACACTCATTAAACGCAGTTGAGTTCATTTTACGAGATATCAACCTGTGAAAAAATTAGTAAAAGCAATTAAGTATTTTTTCAAGCAATAGATTATAATTCCTTCTGCTTCTTTGATTATGATTACTTTGAAATGATGATATGAGCTGGACAAGGCAGCTGCTATTATGACTGGAGAAATTGTAAACATGTTGACTTTACTTTTAGCGTTTTAGCTAACGAGACCTTGAACGGGTCGCATGGTCGCATCGAATTACTGCATTCTCGTCAAATTATTGCTTTTTTCCCTTTGTTTTGGGTAAAAACTGAGTCAAGGCGGATCTAGATTATATTTGAACAAAAAGTGCCATCAAAAAATTGTTATTGTATAGTCTGGCGAATGAAATTAAGAAACCACAAAGCCTTTATTGATATGAATATGAACTTCAAAACCCTTGACTTCAGAGAAGAAAATGCAACAAAAACGCATTGTGTTATGTTATTTCCATATTCCTTTAAACAATGAGCCCACATGTGGAGAACATTGTGAAAACGTGTTGCTGATCTCAATAAATATTAAGTTTTATGAGAGTATTAAAAGCATAGCGAATTTTGCAAAAAAAGTGCAAAAAATGACCAGTTCACATGCAAAGTTGTGATTGTCTGTCTCTAAGCAAAAGGTCATGTCATGTCATAATCATAAAGGTCTTAAAAATCATTGTTGTGAAAATCATAGTTATTTTGATTTTATTAAGACAGTTTTGAATATGCACGTGCAGTAGAATCACATAATTATGTACTTCAAGCAAACATTAATTGAGTCGACATCATCGGATCCAGTTGATTCAAAATGCTTAATTTTTATCCAAGCTTTGTCTGTGCACCGGAGAAACGCTTGGACGACTCGTTTAAGTTGTAATTCCACAGGCTCACCTTGGATTTTCCAGTAAACTTAAGAGTTTATATAAGGTAGTAGCAAGTGAGGTTATCTTGACTTCGTGCAGATTAGACGATAAAATGATCGCTCCACTGACTCCTTTGCCGTCTCTGCACATTTGCCGAAGAATTGAAAGCAAGTAAACGAGCCGTGTCTTCTTTTTCGTTTAAAATGAATTGGTCGTCAAGTTCTATAGAGACGATCATTCGTTGGGGGTAAAATGAAACAAATGCCGCAACACACTCGAATATAAATATATAATGCACAATGCAGCAATGAAAATTCGTGTGGATTCTCACGCGATCCGAATCTTAAGACGAAGAAAGGAACATCGGACGTGTCATCTCACTTAACATAATCACAATTATTACTTAATTCTAGCCTTGTATGTTCATCAAGAAATTAAACTACGATTATTCTTTTTCCTTGCAATTTTGTAGTGCTAATAAACATGCAAAATTTATGATCACGGCAGATGAGAGTTGCAAAATGAGAAATGACTATATGTACTTTTGCTATATTTATCCTTTTACGAGAGTGCCAATTGAGTTGAAAAGAGCAGTCGTTGCGGGGTCACGCGTTGATGACAAGGCGTTGATAACCTTCCAATTCGACCAAAATACTCACAATTCTTAATAACATCTGACGGCAAAATGCATAGCAAGATTCTCGTTTTTTGGCACGCATCACCAGAAAGTCGACTGAGCTGTATTGAAGAAACTGTGTTTTTTTGATTGTATCAATGTTTTCAGTCGTCTTGTCGACTTTGTAACTTGTCGCGATTCATCTGTCGTTGTTGCTAGAATTGAGTTTCAAAATCAATAGAAACAAACTGTAAAACACGACAGGAAGCATGACAGTATTATATATTGTATTATTTTGTGTATATTTTCAATTTGTCAACAGTGACATGTCCCTATCTGCAATGTCCTCATCGTCGTCGTCGTCACCTTGGAGGAATTTGTTCGATTCTGGTTGGAACCAGAATACCAATACCGGGTCGAATAAATTCGCCGATGGAAGAACAATGGTCACGAGTCTCACACCGACGTTTTTTGAGTGAGTTTATTACTAAAGTTAGAAAACTGATAAACCTTACTGACTGCTCATTAATATACGAATTGCTTACTATAGTCCTGAAATCAATATGAACCACTTGATTGATTATTTACATTCGATGAAAAAGTCACAAGACCTCATGGCTAACAAGGTCAGCACGAGTAAACGTATAAGGCATTCTTCATTTTCTTCATTTTTGCCTGTACATGTAATCCCGTGTATAATCTACTGAACAGATTGAAGAATTAACTAGGTTAGTTGAATCTCGAGGAAGGGAAGAACAAAAATCGCGTGTGAATGTATCACGTAAGATAGCTGCGATGGAAAGTAAGGTTAATTTTTCGAGAAACAATTGGGATTATTTTTAAAACTATATTTAGCATTTTGTTGGAACCATTTCGTGAAGTTATCATTCATTTGTTCAGATTTTGGAAGTTGAACAAAGCTTGCCATATAAAATTGAAGAGATTTACGATCACAAATTCCCTCCTGCCGATGAACTGCTATTGGCACCAAAACGTACAAGGGACTTGAGCAATTACGTCATTTGGTCTGATGGACCCGAAACTAGTCAACAGGACAGCAATGTCAAGTTGATGGAGGAATCTAAGAAGACGATGCAACAATTAAATTCCACTCTGGAGCATATTAAGAAAAATGTTTAGTATTCATCTTTCATCTTAATTCTAATTCTTAACACTTTTTCCGACTTTCCGACTTCCGGAATTCCGATTTCCGACCAACCAAAAATAGCCTCAATGTTACGGGTTGCGGTTGCGGTGTTACGAATGTTAAATACAATACAAACTCAACTTTCCAATATGTAAAAATGTAATGTGTAAAAGTATATTTTGTTTTAGATTTATTCAATGGAAGCGCACATACGAAAAGTTAATGTAAGCCGAGCCTCTGATGTTGATGACAAGGTCTTCGTCAACAATTAAATTCCACTCTGGAGCATATTAAGAAAAATGTTTAGTATTCATCTTTCATCTTAATTCTAATTCTTAACACATTTTCCTACCTTCCGACTTCCGGAATTCCGATTTCCGACCAACCAAAAAAAACCTCAATGTTATGGGTTGCGGTGTTACGAATGTTATATACAATACAAACTCAACTTTCTAATATGTAAAAATGTAATATGTAAAAGTATATTTTGTTTTAGATTTATTCAATGGAAGCGCACATACGAAAAGTTAATGTAAGCCGAGCCTCTGATGTTGATGACAAGGTCTTCGCTTTTTCAGTGTCACCAGTCACCATTAACAATTTAGTCAACGTGGTTTACTAATTTTTGTTTGAGATTTGTATTCAGGTTATCAATGCTTACAAACCAGCAACGTCAACTTAACGAAACTGTTGGAGTAGTCGCTTCTCAATTTCAAAGTCACAATGTCAAAATGGAGAAAACGATGCAGCAACTTGTCGACATGAAAAAACATTTAAACAATTTCAAAACAACTGTCAAAAAGCAGATTCAAAATATCAGCACTTCCATTAACTCTTGGAAAAGAGATGATTCCACCGCATTGGCCCTCGTTATTGACGAACTATACATGTTGCAGAAGCAGGTTAAATTATCATTTTTGCTTTAACACAGGTTATACGTTAGGTTAACCCCCCACTGCCGCAATTTTATTTTTGAATTACGTCTTGCGTTTTCTCAGATTCAAGCAGTGGGTGAAACACCGATTGCTGGTGATAATCAAACGCCCGGTACGAAAGTGAAAAGCTTGACGGATGACGCCGTGAATAATGTTTCGTTTAACTATGCATTGCTTTTAAAGAACCTGACCGAAGAACTTAAACTGCACAAAGAGCAGGTTTGAAAATATTATATATTTTATATAAAACTGCAAATCATCAATTTCTAGATTTTATTTTGCAGATAAGAAATCTGACAGCCGAGATTTTAAAAGTTAACGTATCCCAAATTCTGTTGCAGCGCTCAGTAAACGACGAAACGTTGAAGGTTAGAAAATGCCAAGTCCCTTTTAATAAATAAAACTCAATGTTTCAAATTGTCTATTTGATTACTACTTTACTACATAACATACTACATATTACATGTAATTTTCTATTGCCGTACAGAAAACAAGTAAGCCTGGACTCTTGCAGTTTCCGAAATCAGTATTTATTAATCATTTCGAATTCATTCAAAATGTAATGATTTGAACATTAGTTCGGCCAAAAGACTGTTCGGAAATTGGGCTTTTCCGCAACGGCACTTCGGGCATTTACACAATATTCCCCGTCAATGATTACCACATTGTTGAGGTGATCCACTTGTAAACTATGTAATAAGGTGATTAATTTGGATTTTGAAGATATTGAACGAATGTAACGAGATGTAAATCATTCATGTAGGTTGTATGCGATCTTGATACGGACGGGGGTGGCTGGACTGTAATTCAACGCATGAGGATATCCAGTGAAGCACAACGAGGTCAGAGTTCCGTTCTTTCGGAACTGGACCGACTATGAAATTGGATTTGGCTCCGTTCATCAGGATTTTTGGCTTGGTAATTTCATATTAATCAAGTAGTACACTACAGATTGTACAGATCCAAAGTAATTCATAATGAAATTTGAAACGCACCTTGTATTTCAATATTTCAAATAGGGCTATCAAATATTGCTGCATTGTGCATGTTGGGTGACCAAGAACTTCGAATTGACCTCACCGATTGGGAAGGGGAGACAAGACATGCAATCTATAAACACTTTCGAATTGCTTCTGCAGATGATGCTTACCGACTTCAAGTGTCTGAGTATTCTGGAAATGCAGGTGAATATTTATGCACGTTACTTACATTTCATCAAAAATAACATGTTTTTAATCAAAATCGAAAAAGATACAAGTACAGGATAATATTTATTATATTATAGCACAAAGTTTCATTTGTTTCATTGGATTGTTTCCAGGCGATTCCTTCTCACGTCACAATGACATGCGCTTCAGCACGTGGGACAGAGACAATGATTTGGACCTTCGAAGGAACTGTGCCCAGACTTGGAAAGGTGCTTGGTGGTACTACGGATGTCATGAGGTCACCACAATTATCAATTATATATAATTCTACTTTGTGCTTGTGCTTGCCATTGCCAATTTTGCTCAGGTGCTATAGGTGTTACTAATTGATAGGAAATAGGATGGAATAACAGACCGGAAGACCAACTAAATAACTAATAATTAATGAATTATTAAAATTATTTTAACGTTTCCAGTCCAATTTGAACGGCGTGTACGCACAAACCGGATCCAACGGGATTCACGATTTCGGTACTGGAATAGTTTGGTATCACTGGAAAGGAAATAATTACTCGTTACGAACTGTTGAAATGAAAATTCGAAATAACTATGTCATTTATTGAGTTCGAAATTCGCAATAAAGTTTATACGGTATGTCCTGAAACGAACTGACATTATGACAAAAATAAACTTGTGTATCACTAGCTCACTGCTACCATTGTGGCTTGTGAAATCAAGAACATTAATTTCGATCGTCATTTTTATAAGTTCAACCCAAACTGCATACGTTTTTATTTAGTAAGTAAAGAACACTAGACCCACAAAACATGTATTTGAACATTTGGTTTTTGCTGTATCTCACAATATATTATGATTATTACAAAAACTCAATAATTATAAGTACAAAACAATACGACTTTTTAAAACTCTCTTCGATTAAATACTACATTTACAATAAGTACCAACAAATAGCAAAAATGACTGCAAAAACAAAAACTGCATAGGTACACAATTCCTTCTGGATTAAGTTTAACCTAATTATAATCATGCCATGATAAATTAGATTTGAAACAGCACCTTCGATTCACAACAATTAAAGTTTTTCGAAAACTGAATCATATAAAAACAATAAACATTGACATTATACAGGCTTTAACTACGTAACGACATTTTATATAAAAAATTAAAAATGAAATTCCCACAAAAGCTTACCAAAACATCGATACTTATATTTTGTGCTCTAAAAATTCTTACGTTTTATAGTTAAGATTTTAGCACAACAAATGTATAATGAATCCATTACATTTTACTAGTACCTCCTGAATAGAAGTACATTTTAAAAGAGTTTTGGTAATTTGGTTTTTAAAGTTACAATAATATATTTTGAACAAGACTGGCCTTTTCTTTGACCTGACTGACTTGACTACTCAAATAAGAGCGTTCAATCCATTTTACAAAATGTTTCTTAATATTATTATCATTTCTAAAACATATATAGTGATTCTATAAAAGTTTTAGCTTCAATATTAAATCTTCATTTGGCAGTAATGCTCACTAAACGTTGGCAGATGACAATCAATTCCTATCGATTACATTTATTTGTGTTTCTTTGTTGAAACCAGGTACGATTTCACACGAATCCAAAAAGTGACCTGATGGTGCTATGGTTGTTGCCTTGTGCAATCTTACGCCGTTGATCTGAAATAAAAATAAATACAGTTGATTGCTTTCAAATTACTACTAGATAGACTTTTAGAAAGATTAAAATGTTGGAATCAGATAAGATCAAAGCTTCCCGCAAGTTTAATCATAAAACGAACTGTGATTCTACTGAACACCGTGGACATCAATCGATCATCAAGCGTTGGCAATGACCAAGATTTCAAAACAAAGTGTCACAGTAGGGCACAAATTCAATTCAAACTCGGCCTTCTTTCATCACAAAAATACAACTGAAAGTAAAAGGTTATTAAAAATTGTCAACTACCTAGGTAGGAAATCTTCGATGGCCGCAATTGGTCTCTATTGTTCTTCATCAAATTCACCTTAATCAATCAATGGGGGCGTCATCACCTAAGAACGAGACAAAAATTGTTTTATTTTGACTTCATTTCTTGTTAATTTATCAGTTAATTTATTACTTTAAGATGAATAATGACAAGATATACCTTTTAGGCCGGCGTCAACAACAAACTGATTTGTTTTCGGTGGGTTTCTTTCATTACTTAGAGATCTAACTTGCGGTGTGGTCAAGGGACCCCTCACTGAAGGTTTGACATTAGACTCGGATCCATTTACTTGAAGAGATTCCTGAAGTCGAGATGAAATTGAACTCGAAGTGAACAAGTTTCTTGACGTTGGCAATGATACTTGACCACTTTGGCTTACAGAGACTGAGAGAGACGACGGTCCGGCAGAATTCAACCGTTTCAACAGTTCTTCAAAATTCATACTAATTTTTGGTGCCGCAGCTGCCGGAGTTGACTCATGAATCTCAGATGTTGAAGAAACTGTTTTTTCGTCGCGAAAAGCTGCTTGTCGAGATTGACGGCACAGTGCTCGACTAACTTGATGAGCACCACTGATAGTTGAAGCAGCAGAACGAACTTGAGAAGTGATTCTTCTGGAAGTTGACATTTTGGCCATTTTGTTTCTCGGTGGGGAAACTAAGGTAAGTGGATGCTTCGGCAGTTTCTGTAGCGGTTTTGCCAGAGCGTTCCGTAACAGTGGAGACTTACATTGTGATTCTGATTGTGAGTGTAACTTGACAGTTGGTGATTTGGAACAAGACGAAATGGTCACTGTGGAAGGAATATGTGACTTCGTGACCTGTGGTTGTGAGCGTGGTTCCAAGCACTGTTTTTCCATCCGATGATTAAAAAATTCAAAGGTCGAGAAGAACTTGTCACAGTCCGCACAAATCATGTAAGAATGTGGACACTGTTCCTCGTCTTTCGGTCTTTCCATGTCAACTGGTGAACATTCAATCTCTGGATTTAATGAGCACAACTCTCGTACCGGCGGTGCTGACAATCTCCGGAGCAAATGGAAATGCTTCCTGCCACTACCACGAACGTCAACAGGCTTCTGAAGCTGGAAACTACTGCCGTGGGTAGTCGAATGCTGCGTAGTTTCGTCAACTCCAACAACATCGGGTTCTGTAGATTTTTGAAACTCGCTGCCGTCCCTTTGTTTCCAGGTGCCAAGCGTTCCTCGTTCCAATAAACTTCTCAATTCACCCATGGGATGCTCATGACCTTTTCGGCCTGATGTAGATGACAAGAGAGGAACTAAAGCAGGCATACACCCTTTGCTCGTCGATGGACCTAAGTGGACTCCATTGAGATCAGTTCTACATCGTTTTCTTCCATGACTATTATGACTTGTAGTTGACACGGCATGCTGCAGTACAGACCACGTCAACTCATTTTTGACACCACCTGTGCTTGTTTCCTGCTGCAAAGAAGCTGACCTTCTCGCAGCCCGGCGTCGAAGGGTCACTTGCGTCTTTCTCCGTTGTTTCACTATGGCCAATGCTCGTAGTTTACGACTACTCGTTGTCGAACTGGGACTATTGTCATCTTTACCTTCGTCTTCATCACTGCTGGGCAAGTACCCAAATATCATGGACATATCAGGATGATTCTCATCTACACTCCCATCGTCGTCCGTACAAAAAGCTTGTCCTCTTTTGCCCATTTCAATTGATGAATCGGCTTCAATTGTCACAGCCCGTAATAATTGGTCTCTATTTTTAAATTTTTGAGTTTTGGGTGCTGTAAGCAAACTGTATAGAATAGGAAATTCTTCTGAAGGTTCCAACTCCGTGTCACCGTTGCCGCCGACTGTCCCAGATCTTCCTCTGACACCAGCACTCGAGCGGCTGTCCTCCATTTTCTACTTAAGTTGATTACGGTCTCCTTTCGCTTTCTGCTCGTTGCGCTTCGACTTTGAACTAGGACAAGCTTTCTAGACCAAACTCATGTCTGTGGGTCACTCGGCTTCATCTACACCCACACCTTTCTGTCTGCTTCCACGTAGAAGAATCCCACTCTTCACAAATGGCTAAATTAAAAAACAAATAAACCAACAATTAAATATATTATACATATCAATCAGGGATCGTTGCGTTGTTCATCACTTAAATTTTGTACAACATTCATTTTATACAACTTTCTTATCGGAAAGTCATTTTAAAAGCAAACGTTGCGAGTTGCGACCATTAACACTAACATACAGTAGAACAAACTCAACTCAAGATGAATATTAAAGAATGCTAATGAAATATTGTTTTCAAGATATGGAAACGGAAGAAGAATTGGCCATTGAAGTGAAACCACAATAATGTGGAATTGAAATTGAAATTAAGGTCACTTCCAATTTCCTCGCATGGTTAATCACTTCCTCAAGTCATTTGACGGTTTGACTCAATCCAGGTTTGCCGTCGTTTGATCTCATCGTAATGTGATTTCCTGGAAGAGACTCAGACTCCAGGAAACAAAACCCGAAACCTCATTTAGTTGACAATATGAAGAAGTCAAACGACCCACATTGGTGTTCTCTGGGTTAGTCGATGGATGTTCTACGGTAATGACATGACTGATCATCTTTCTCTTTCATCGTCAAAGAACCGTCCGGATCCCGAGCCCGAGCGGTCGATGCTCTCATGGCCCATAAAAGCAGTCTCGTCGTGAGCAAAAATGCTCTGATTCATCTTCGTATGTGAATGACGCTTGTGTGAGACGACTCAGACGATGACGAGGACGACGGTCTCAATCCTCATCAATATCGCCAATCAAAATGTCAACAATCAACAATCATTGTCGCCTGACCAAAATAGCGCCCTTAACCTACTAAAAATGACATTGTGTGAAAAGGCCGAATTAAATCCAACGAAAACTATGTGTGACATGTGTGCCTGCAATGCTCATAGTGAAACCGCTTGAGTCCAATTCAATTTTTGTTAATAAGGTCACATTGCAGGTCATAAACAAAGTAAACTAATAAATTAATGTCAAGTTATCCATATAATGTCTCATAAATCAAAATAAAACTATGTTTTAATTCAAACGGAACAGCGACGCTTTTTGAGTACCACTGTCAATGCCAATTGCCACTTAATATTGTTGACAACACTGCCGGCCGCTCAACGTGCGTTGACTTCTTGTTTTGTTGTTGATCGTCCTCAAAACCCATTTACACAAAGAAAGGCGAAAGGAAATGCATGAGTGTGAATGAAACACAATTGAATCACTGTTATCATTCATCTACTTTTATCACATGATGGACGCGCGACGACGACTAGACCAAAAAGCATTTTCCCACACGAGCCAAAAACAGACCATACAAGAATTTCGCCACAGAATTACGATTACAATAAGTGTTATTGTTAAACTCTCTTGAAAAAAGAATGGGTTTTGCTTTCGTATGCAATTTTAAGTGGCACAAAATGGAAACTCCTGTTGTGCCGTAAAATGCACTTTTGGAGTAACATGATGATCGCTACTGTCTTGTCTTCAGTCTTCATGCTCATTTTTTTGTCAGCCTTGAAAAGGAAAGGGAACATATCCTCAAAAGAAAGTGAAACAAAATCCTTCTTTCCATACCAAACGAACGTACATCATCAAATCATCACTAACAAATACCAAAGATAATAAGAGATCATCTTCTAATGATGTTCACCTGCTCACGTTGAGACTGCACGTGCAAAGCCAAAAAGGAATCGATGAAAGTAACAAGCGTAAAAAAGTCCTAATGGCAATTTAACACTGTTTTTTATATTATTAAGATTTAATGAAAAAAAGGTCAATTTGCTAAATCCTAAAAATGGAACACTTTTCCACGCTGTGCAAACCACCGTGACAGAAGAGAAAATAATAAAAAAAACTGTAACTTTAGTTATGGGTACGCTTCTGTACATACGTTTTGTTATCTTTACGGATTTTGAGTATATAAGCGACCTGAAAAAAATCCTTCTTTATTGCTAAATAAATTAGCACAGCTAATTCGAAAATAAGCAATTAAAAGAGTTACGGAATTTAATGCTCAGGCACAATCTACTTTTTAAAAATAATATGGGAAGAAGTTGTACAGCATGCAGTTTTACAGAAACATCTAATTTTTTCAAAATGATAAAGATGAGTGAAATGAGTTTGATGATGAGAAGAGTGCAAAAGGTGCAAGTGGGTCATGGCCGTGTGGCAAACTACTTTTCGCTCAGACTTTTGTGGCAGCAGTGGTACTTGCTGTGTAAAAAAATGCAGGACACCTCCAACAAGTGAAGCAGAAAAAGAAAACCATGCAAAAGAAGGAAAAGTAACACGAATTTCCGCCCTCCTTCCTCAACACACATTAATAATAATTACCTTCTTGAAAAAACTTTTGCTGCTCTTCTTGTCTTTCCTTACAACACTTAAACAATAATGCTAACCAAATTGAACGACTACTAATAAAAATAAGAATAATTCTCGCAACTATTTTTGCCACAATGCAATGCACTAGACTGCTATGCTAGACACCGTCACAGTAACAACAACGTTCTACGTTCATGTCGTATATACAATTCCGTTTCGCACTTCCGCTGCCGTTCGTAAAACACGGTCACTCACTTTCTACATACACAATTGTGCAAAATTGTGCTAATACGCGGATTTTTCCGAAGAGAGTGTGGCACTTGAAGAACACATCACTTGTCTTCACCGCTTTTTAATCTCCATGATAAAATCCGAATGGACATGTTGCATAGAAAAACCACAGAGATACATAGAAACTATTATAATCGGTTCCATTTTTCGCATGAAAAGCTCTCTCGGTCTCGAGCGAGGTTAATTCACCGCAAAATTAACCTTAATTAGAACGTAGAACAGCAGCAAAAGCTTAACCAGAAGCATTATAAAGTGTTAAAATACTAAATCCTTCATTATTACCAGACTTTCCATTTTGTC
Source organism: Harlomillsia oculata (assembly GCA_019776145.1). NCBI lineage: Eukaryota > Metazoa > Arthropoda > Collembola > Entomobryomorpha > Oncopoduridae > Harlomillsia > Harlomillsia oculata. Next base: position 3,097 of record JABASF010001424.1, on the reverse strand, counting down.
CTTGGACTCAAGACCCATGGAACAATATCCGGTTGATTAACTGTAAACTCCTGACGTGGACGAAAAGGTCTTTCTTATTATAAATTTATAACTAGTAATCGGATCTGTCCAAGGCTTGTGGCCGGTTGTGGCTTCCAGTTAATTTAAGCAAACTTGGATGTCATTCATGTTTCATGTCTACGCAAGTAAAAATGATGACGTCCGTAGTACTACCAAAAACCAAAGATAGCAATAATGTTGTAGTGGATGATCCATGTAATGCTATAAAATTACCTTCTGCCCTGTACTATACTAAAGACTACAACTACAAGACTAGTATAGTTAGTGTACGAACTTTTTAATAAACTAGTATTTCTTATATTAGTTTCATTACTGCTGACAAATGAAATTCCTATCAACTTCCATCCATCGACTCAAACCAAAGACATGCTCATTTACTTTAGTACTGTATGTATGTTACTTTGAATATGACTTTGTGTTATACTCTTAATACTTGATGACTTCATCTTTCCGTACATTATATTAGCATATTAGTGAAGACTGAAGACTGTGAACACAGTAGTTTAGTGTGTAGACTCTGTCGAGATTGCATAAGACAAAAGTCTGGGGAACTGAAATGAAACTGACCTAGATAAAGAAGGAATATTCTCCTTATTCGTGGATGCCACATGGGCAACCGGAGCTGGAGAAATTGGCAATGAGTCTGGACAAAGCTGAAGTGGAAGTGGCAACTGTGCGCAGGCCGTTCATTCACCTTGACTCTATAGAAGTTGTATGGGAAGAGGGAAATGCCCTCTGAAACACACGGGAACACGGCAAACAGCATCATCTCTCTAAAAATCATCTGTGTGATGTGAATGCCTGTATGCCTATGCTCTTCCATCCTACGTAACCTTGATGTGATTCATTGCCTCCGAAAATCCTGTATGGTAACTGCTAACCCGAAGGGTCACTCACAAGGTTCAAGGTCTAATGCCCAGTCCTTTTATATGCATTTTAGGAACCTTTTATCCCCGCTTTTGTATTCATAATGAAGCAAAATCAATTGCAAATACGAAAACCCTTCAGGAAGTTTGATGATAAAACATTACCTGTAAGTTATTATTTTCCCGATGACAAATCCGTTTAGTATTCCAAATAGTTAATCTTCCTTGCCCTGTATATTCAGTTGATTTCAAAATGTCGACAAGCGTTCTTTCACCGAATTCACAAATGGACACTTATCACTCACGGCGGTCGCATGTGTCAGTCACAGTAGGCCTAACAATCAATCGTATGAATGAAGGTTGTCAAACCGCGTGCACTTTGATAATCTTGGATTTTAATGTGAATGAGATACGTTTGAAAAGTCAAAGTCCAGTGAGTTGAGCACCATCACCACATATAATTAATGATTCGTCCGAGAAAATCCAATTTGGTAAATGAAACACGGTAGAGTTGAGGAGCGTCCAAAAAAGCAGTAAAACATTGAATGAGCAATAAATGTTTAAGCTTTATAATGCTTCCGGGTACAGTGGGCTCATCCAGATTTAAACGAGGAGAATGACACGAGTCATCTCACAAGGTCAAACGACCGAGACGTAATGAGTAATTAGAACGACCTTTAAATTACACTAAGAAGCAATGGAAGGTGACAGCAATGTCACCGCTGCTCCTGCTCCGATGATGATGCTCAAGTCCACACAAATTAATTTACAATAGGTGGGTAAACACACAATCAATTCCCGAGGTCACTCAGGTCACTGGTTACGTATTTAAAGCTTCTAGTTATTCTAGTTAATATTTTAAACACAAATCCACACTTCCACACTACACAATTTTTTTATGTCACCGTTGAATAAGGACAACTGGAAAACTGGACAAGTTATAGTTTTTGGTCAGTGATCCTGTCCGGGTTATGAGATAAGACTGGAAAAACTGAAAATAACGACTCGTCCCGTCCACTTTTGATGAGAAACTCGTCTTGAAGGTTCAATAGTGTCAAGTGTGTAGTTGGACAAGCACAAGCACATTGAAGACGAACCTTCTTTTCGCTCCGAGTGGAAGGAGTTGAATGACTGTGAGTTGAGTTTCAGTTGGTGTAAAGTGAATCTGAGGCACAAGAAAGAAGAAAGAGCAGTCGAACCCAAACCCAATGTGAAATTGAAATGCAATGCAATGCAATGCTCATCCCGCAGATTCCATACATCAAGACTCAACTGACTCAACCCATGCAATGCTCAGTACAATGTACAAAAACTCAAACTCTGCTGCATTTGCCTTCAGAGGAGCCGTTGATCTCTCCCATTCCCCAATCCTAGGGCTTTGCCCGTTTCGTTTTCATATTCTCATGTGGAGCTGAAGTCGATAAAGTCAAATGCTTGATCTTGTTTCTGTCACAAATCACACATTCTCTTAATTACACGTTTATTTTCACTATTAATTACATTTTAGAATATGACACCCAAGAAATGTCACAAGTCACCACAACCTTCAATGAAACTGGTATGATATGAAATGAACTCATCTCAGCTTTCTTTTTTGACTGTTCACGTTTTCACCCAAAGATCATGAACGTTTCATGTTGCCCCGAAGCTTGTTGGGATGCTGAAGATTGGACTTTGTTCTGTAAAAAAAAAGAATGGAAACGAACGAATTCATCTTCGGCTTCTCCCGCAGATCTTCGATGAATGAGGGTGACCTTGCTGCATCTTAAGCAAAAAGGCGGGAGGATAGAGCGTCATTTCACAAGGAACGATTAGGATTTGGACTGACCTTGGAGCTATGCTTTGGGTGAATAGCCTCCCAATCTCTCGGAAGCCCTTTAACGATGCCAAAAATACGTGATATAGCAAATACCCGAGTCGGGCTGACACTAGGCACACGGGCCATTATTTCCGAGTCTCCCGACAGTTTTTGTCTGCATTCCCCCGAATGCACTTGAGGACGACAAAAGACAAAACGTTCAACCGTTCAACGTTCCGTTGATGAGAATGTGAAACTTTTCTTCTGAAAACTACACGAAACGACGAAAGACGAAACTAAAGTTGATGCTCGTTGCATCGAACGAAGCATGCTTTGAAGGGTACATGGCACATTCATTTATTGCATGTGGATG
>JABASF010001423.1:0-22362 GCA_019776145.1 Harlomillsia oculata | reverse complement strand
CACAGGGAGCGCAGATGGCACGAGCTCACCTCGATTTCGTCCTATTGTAATGTTGACCAGATTGTTATTTTGGTCCTTGCATTTAAGAACACCTGCAGTTCCAGTGTAAACAATCATGGGGCGATTCACTTTGTCGATTTTACGTCGTAGGCCAATTTCCAGTCTCTGATACAAACGCGTAATATAAATGTTCAATAAACAGAATGCGCGTGTAATTCATGAAAAATAGCAGCTCCTTCTGCAAATTGCTAATACAAATGTATACTATGAAATCCAAGTATTTAGTTGTTGACTGTTGTAAAGCTACAACTCACCCACCAATTACCACGTGCACCATTAATCGTGTTCCATTGAGGATGTACATTGGCAAATGAGAATGATCCACATCGGCCTTCCTCAGTCTCAAAATCCCCCGATGGTGCCAAATGACCTCTTTGCAAATATGCTGTATCAGTGGCTATAAATTCACTTTCACCAATCTGCATCAAATCATTGAAATCATAAGATAGCAGCTAATGAAGCGCAGTCCGAACAAGAAAACCAGAATAGACCCGTATAGAGTAAGATCACATCAATTACGGTTCTCAGTTCTTACCAGTTCATCAAATGACGCTTGCTGACTTTTCAATCTGTATGAACGATCCGCCTCCAGGTCTTTAAAGAATCCATCTTCTCTAAAAGTACAAGAGGGACGGGTACTGTCAATATCCGGTTGAACAACGTGTCTGACCCAGCTCGTCCCGTGCGTTCGGTTGTTGTGACACACTGTAAAGAATCTGCATAATAATATGTTTATTAGTTTCAGTATAATACAAAAACGTTTCTATTGATGGCTGTTAAGCTACTTTTCTCCAGAGTCGTCAGAATGAAGATTAGCTCGAACTCCATTCTCGTCACATGCTCCATCAAACTTGTAAGAAAACTTGGGATTTTGCTTAGCAGCTCGTTTACTGTCTTCATTGGTAATAGCGTCAGAATCTATGGAAAGAGATTCATCTTGAGAGTCCACACGTGACAGTTGAGATAGTGCTAACATCACAACTCCTACCTGGAGTGTCACTGTGTGTAATACCAGCATGATGCACAAATTGTAAATGAATATAGTTCAGCAGTTCAACTGTTCTGTAACTGTAACACTGTCGTCTGGAAATTGTGAAGAAAATGTAATCTAGGATGTTTGGCTGCGAATGTAAAATAGTGACCTCGTTTCCAATTCATCATTCATGGCAGTTTTAACAAGAGTAATACTATGAATGCATAATATAAAGTGCTGTGTTTATTCTATTGTTAATCGTGTTTTTATCAAACACCATTATATATCCTCTTATTCCTCTTCACTTTCGTCCAGACAGGAAAAGGACTCCAACCAACACAAATGACTTACTTATTTATACTTATATGATTTATGATTGTATAATAAACGCGAAATATTATATATAGAGATATTTTATACTTGACACGCGATTAAAAGAAGAGTATACAGAATGATTTATTCAGTTGTCAAGTTTCAATTTTAGGAATTTGGGAGTAGGATAACAACATTTTCTAGTCAATTTTTCTACAGTGCGTGTGAAACACAAAAATGAAGTTAAAATGTCATTTTAAAAACAACTTTTTAAATAAACAGTACATTCAAAACAACTTGTTGTATACAGTAATACAGTATAGGAAACGTGTCAATTTCGCACAACTTAAGCCAAGAATAAAAGAAGGCAAAGCCAAATTACTGATCGGTTGCTCTGTTTTTATTCGCTGTTGGATTGTAAGCTAAGAGTTGGCTTACTTAGTAATGCCCGAATCACGATCAATTTGTATTTGTTTTTCACTACGAAATCCTATAAGAGAATATTTACCTTCGATGCATCTCAATTTATCCTTGGGATGGCTTGTCGCCATGTGGCTCAAGAACTTGGCCTCCTCGCCGAAACATTTCATAGGGTTGCAACGGTCACATGGGTACACATATTTAAAATTAGATCTGTCATGTAACAATTCACAAGTTTCAGCTTCAATTTCTGTCTCGAAGCGGCGGTCGCACAAGCTGCAAACATGCGGTAATTTATCTGCATGAGTTTTATTTCGATGGTGAGTTAGATCAGCTTCAGTTCGAAATCGCTCAATGCAAAACTCACAAGGGATGATGAAGTCTGGTAAGTGGTGATTGTATCGATGTTCAACCAAGACATCCTCCCTCGGAAGCAGCAGCCCACAAGCATCACAGCGAAATGTTGGTTTAGGTTCTGTTTTCATTGATTTTATTTCGGACGCAAAGATGTGTCGCAACTCGTGGACTCTGAGGCTGGAAGATTGTCTGAAAGCTACTCCACATGTTTTGCATACAAACCGTTTTTTGTGCGGGTCATCTTCGTCGTCAAATACTGTACTAGTAGTTTCCATCTTCATCCCCTTTAGTGGAGATGGAGTATACTTGCGGGGTCTCCCACGTTTTTTTGGAAGAGTGACGGAATCATGATCAACGACTTGTACACGCCTGCGAGGAGGAAGAATGATGTTGACGGCTCGCCGTTTGGATGGAAACATTCGCTTTCTGAACATTCGATCACCTGATGAGGACTGTTGTGGTTGTACCGTTTCATCGTCCTTGTCCGGCTTCACTTGAGCTGGTTGAGAGAGGACTGTCCCTGAACTGACATCCGCCAATGTTTGACCCACATTGCAAGATTCCATTTCAGGATTACTGACCATATTGTCTGACCGCGCCTGTCGTTCTAATACAACGTCATCCCGTAGTCTTGTGTGCGGTGCGGATGTATGTTCTTCATGGTCATAAGTATGTCTAGGAGCGTCGTTTAATCCTAAACTCTTCTTACAAAATGTGCAAAGTACAGTCTTCGCGTTCGGAAGGCACGAGCCTTTGAATAAATGATCTTTAACATCCCATTCCGAGCTAAAATATTTTCCGCAAACGATACATGGTAATTTTCGTGGTTGACTATACTCTTCCATTTTCATGGAGCGAATGTGATTTTGTGTTGCCTTCTCAGTGTCGTACACATGACCGCATGCTGGACAAGGCCAAAGGTAGGCAGGCTCTGACTTTGGTTCATGATTTGGTTCAAATTCCGGTTTAGATTCTGGCTCTGACTCGGATTCTGAACTTACATGTTTACGGACAGGCTTCCGCTTAGACTTCGTATCATTTTTCGGAGCAGCAGCAGCTGTGTTCATCCTCCGTGTTCTACGTATGAAGTTCTTTTTCTTCGGAGGAGAAGTAGATGATTCTGCCGTTTCTGTCCATTCAGGGTCAGAATCAGAATCCTTAGCATATTTCTCCTCGTCCTCGCTAGAACTTGAATCACTTTGAACATGTTTGCGTACTTTCTCCAGCGCCTTAGTAAATGTACGCCTCGTAGTCGTAGTCAACGAAGCTGACAATGACATTTCAGTGTGGAGCCGGGAGACGGGTTTGCGTAGTCTCGTTAAAGATCTCTGTGGACCAAACCAATCATTTGTATCATAAAGGCAAAGGGTACACAGCTACACAATTTAATGTAGTAATGGACTGAATTCAATTAGAATATAAAAGAATCTCACTCGTGCTGGAATCTCTTCAAGTGGGGCGGTGGCGGTATCCACGTTGTCATCATTTGTAACCGTCGGCTGGCCAACATCGTCCACGTCACTTTCTTTGTCACTATTCAAAATATCTCGATCTTCACTCGTACCCGTATCGTTCGTTTCTGTTAATATATTCATTTAACAATAATATTATTTGAGCGAGCCACAATGTGATAAAGTCAAAGAATCCGTTACCTTTTTTCTCTTCTTTCGATTGGTCATGGTCACAAATGCTTTCGTCCACCAACTTCTCCTGAACTAAATCTTTGGATGATGAGGTCGATGTCGATGGGATTTCTAAAAATGTTAAATACATGATTAATGATTAGTATACTTGCCCGCCTATACAATATTCGTTGCAGTAAAGTATTGAATTCAATTTTCAATCATGTAAACAAACCCATCATGTCCGTTTGTTCAACGTTTGAATAAACTTCAACAGGTATTTGTACGGTTTCCGAGTTTGTAGAAACTCCGGAACTTGAGGGCTGATCAATTTGCGACCTGGTATCATTCCCAGAATCCCCACCTGTCTTCAGAACCTCTGTTAGAAAACAAAAAACAGCCATTTGACTTTACTTTAATACTAATTTTCTGTAAAATGCTAAAATACGAAATAAAAGTACAAATCGACTTTACTTCTGGGAGACGTTGGCCGGGATGACAAAACTGTGATGTCCTTCAAAGATTCGGTTATTATTACTCTCCTCGGCATAATTATTATTACAGAATAACAAAATAATTGAAAAGAAACTGAAAATCCGAGTCTGGGTGAAACGTTGAATTACTATGTAAAACACTTCAAAAGTTCATTTATTTAGTACATTATTATTATTTTTATTAACTTGTAAACAGAATGAGAAAATGTGGTTTGTCATGAAAAACGATGTAATGTCGATGATAATAGCACGTTAAATAAAATTGAACTTGAACTTGAACTTGAACTTAGAAAGAGAATCCCTCGCACTCGCACATCCCACGTCCGTCCGTCTTGGCTTCGAGGACCGGAATGCCTCATTTCAAAATTTTTACTTTGTGCGCCGTCAAACGCGATCAATTCTTTACTTTCACGTTTGCACAGTTTGCAGGCATTCGACTCGATTCGACTCAATGACACTGACTAAATGATTAATGAATGAATTATCATTTTATTTTTTATCATGCATTCATGTTAGAACCCTGTGCTGTTAATTGTTAACCAATAAACGTTGAATTACTATGTAAAACACTTCAAAAGTTCATTTATTTAGTACATTATTATTATTTTTATTAACTTGTAAACAAAATGAGAACGAGAATCCCTCACACTCGCACATCCCACGTCCATCCGTCTTGGCTTCGAGGACCGGAATGCCTCATTTCAAAATTTTCACGTTGTGCGCCGTCAAATGCGATCAATTCTTTACTTTCACGTTTGCACAGTTAGCAGGCATTCGACTCGATTCGACTCAATGACACTGACTAAATGATTAATGAATGAATTATCATTTTATTTTTTATCATGCATTCATGTTAGAACCCTGTGTTGTTAATTGTTAACCAAAACCTTGAAATGATTGAAATGAAATGAACTTCTTTCGTTGTGACAATATGTTTCGTTTGTCGTATCTCGTATATCTTATATTATAACCTTATCTAAAAGCCTTATCCTGTCATCAAAGTAGTGAAATGGCAACGAAAACTATTAAAATAAAAGTGGAAATAAACATTATGTATTTTTATGGTATTTTTATAATGCAAATTGTAATTATTATTTAATATTAAGTTCAAAAAAATTGAATGACATTGAATGACAAGAAAGTTGATTACGGACAAGACCAAAGAACTGTAACTATCAATTAAACTACTGATATGACAAGTGAGGCAGTAAATCGTTGATGAATTATGTTACGTTAACATACTTGCGTTGCTATAATTTTGAACATTTGTTCGTACTATCAAGCGTTTCAAGCAGTTTCATCATCACCAAGGCTTGGAAAAACCACCTTTCCTTCGAAATACAATTTTACTTTGTTGATTTCGTCCTTCCACCTGTACTTCGGAATTTTGAAGCTGCAATTCCATTTCTGAGTCTCTTCATCTTCCACAAATGAGGCATCATCATCATCATGATCTACTATCCAATAAATGGTTTCGCAACTGTCACTGGTCGCAGCCGTAGACCCGTGAAGTTGTATCCGACTCAAAGATAACAATCCCTCTCCTAGATTCTGGGACTTCTGGTAGATTACCGCTTTCACTAAAACTTGCTGAATCATCATCCCTCTCTCATCCTCATCTCTCTCATTACCCTCATCGCTCTCAATGCTCGAATAGTCCCCCCATACAATCTCATCCTCTGGCTCGTATATTTGAGACAATTTTAAAAAACAACAAAACTCCGGTGCAATCTCGGCGTTCGCGTTCCGCCCCATGAACGTAATGTTCATATCCTTAAACGTTTTTGCAAGTTTAAACGATTCCATTACCTTCCAAAGGTTATCGATAGTCGTAATACTACGGACTTCTGCTTCAGCAAAAAAGCGTACTTTTTTGGGTCTTTGACTTTCTTCCATTTCTGAAATAGAATAAAATCGGTAAATAACGTTTTTGAGGCTCGACAATATCAGAAATCTTAAGTGACTTTTCTAATACAAAGTACTAAATTATTTGATATTAATTGCTGGTACTTACTATAAAGTGAATTCTCGAAACGTCCAAGTTGGATATATGAAATGATCAAATCAATAAATGGTTCTTCACATGAAGGAAAGTATGGTAAAGTCCATAAAGTTAACGTGACCTCCAAGAGTGGACGAGTGACATGATGGGTTTCACCGGGAGACCCTTATATACCTTCGGTTCCATTCAAAAAATATGCCTTTAATTCATAAAAACAAAGGATTTTTTAAGTTTCAGGGACATTTTTAGAAATTAATCCGTATTGTACTGCTGCATTACTCTCGACTTTCCCAAGGTTCCAAGAAATCGGCCTTTTTCATGGAAAAGGAACGATCGTGACGTCACACATCAACTTCTCAGGTTCGTCAGACGAAACAAACTAAACCTCCAGAGTATATAAATAAAAACAAACCTGTGAACCTCTAAAAATAAGCCAAATGGAAAAGTAGCCTGATATTCTTCAGTTCTTGAACACGTTTTTTAAAATTATTTGAATGTCCCATGTTTTTGACGATGAACCCACTTTTCAGTAATGAACAAGAGAATGCAAAAGGCATAAGCACTCAAGAGCATTTCCAGTGCTACTTCTGTGTCATCCAATCCCAAGCTTCTATTTTGTGTCAGTGATGGAACGTAGCATTCTGGATTTGCATTCCTTGTGTAATTGTTTTCTATCAAATCATTAAGACCTCGTTCCTTCATAAATATAATTCTGTAAAAACATTAATCAACATAATTGAATGTATAAGCACGAGCAACTTCAATGGAAACAAAGGCAATTTGTTAGTAGATTATTGTATACTTGTAGTTGAATGTAATTGTTTTCTATCAAATCATTAAGACCTCGTTCCTTCATAAATATAATTCTGTAAAAACATTAATCAACATAATTGAATGTATAAGCAAGAGCAACTTCAATGGAAACAAAGGCAATTTGTTAGTAGATTATTGTACTTGTAGTTGAAGAATTCTCTATAAGGCGATCCTCTTTTCAATGCCATGGAATATTTGTATTTGATTTGACTGAAAGGAATGAACGACAGAGTTTCACAAAGGAAACTCACAGAGTAGTTTTGAACAGCAGCGTTCCCGAAAAATAAGTCACGAAATCCCACGAATGCTGTTCCTGTAATGGGTAACGACGAGTTGACAATTTCATGCGTTCCGCGAGTTACATTGACAAGTTCATAGCCTAGGATTAGGTTCTGTAATTATTACAATTTCAAAGTTCATTAGTTGTAGTTATGAAAGGTTGCATTATATATTTTTTGGCACAATGTCAAAATCATGAGTAGACTTACACCGTAGACATATTCGGCATTTTCATTGGCCTTGTCAGCATACATTTCCATGTTACTTGCAATCAAATCTTGAGCAGTTTTGATCGGAACGACCTTCTGAGTGAGGATGGACACAATGACAGCCGAGTAAGCAATGCAGCAAACAACTCCAGACAAATATGTGGAAATGAACAGTGCTTTCATGGATATTGAATCTGGACATGATCTCCAATAGGCTTTGAATGCATTTTTCACAAAACGATCCTCAAGCGTTATTATTATTTTCAGTCATCAATAAATTAATCAAATCTGGAAATCAAAGAGCATGAAAAACCTTGCTGACAGACTGCTCCTAGAGCCAAAATCCCCGCATCTCTGGCAACTTGTCTTCCCAAGATATCCGACATGTTCGTGTGGCGCTGTATTCTGGAGAAAATTCGAGTGAAAGCAATGCACATGCAGCTTGTTACAACGATTGAAATCCACAACCTCAAATCGAAAGGTTTCAAGAAAATGATACGCGTGGAGCTGCTTGGTGGTTGAGTAAGCATTGCGTACAGGCTGTTGTAAAATTTTAAAATTAGCACATGATACTAATTTAACTGTTTATTATGGATGGCAATGAACGTAAGAGTACTTATTGTACTTGGCTGATAGCGTAGGTTGCAAATAACTTAAGACTTCATCTGATCCATTTCTCCGTTCGATAGTAAGTGGCAGTTGTGGGATGGAAATATCAGCTCTGTCTTCAACTAGGATTCTGTCTAAACTATCCGTCCCGTTGTCCGAAATCCAAGTTCCTTCCACCACCACTTCTCTATGAAATTGATAATTTGCAGTAATTTCCTTTCACTCTCAGCCTCAGACAACTAATTAATACAAAATAATAACGATTCATGGTTTCATACGAAAAATTCAAGGTGGTGCTAAAAATCCGTAGAATACTCACTGCCATTCCGCTTACGAATGAGTCCCTGCTTTCAGAAAACCGGACTTCATATAGGTAGTTATCATCCGCCTACATTTAATCGAACATGTTTAAAGATCCTTCCATTAGGTTACTCTTTTGTATTTATACACTTTAAAGCTATAACTCATAAAACATTAGTGTACCACAGCCGCAATTCTCATTGGTAACCCGTGAAAATTCTGGCGTCGGAGTACTTTCTGGAACAAATGCGAAGAATCGTATTTAAGCTCATCAATGTCCACACTTTGCATGAGTGACACACCATGACCAAATGAATACATCTCCAACACACTTTCTACGATCCCATTTTCTGAATGCAAGACCAAGTAAACGTCAGAATCAAGTGGGAACTGATACTCCGCTCCACATTTCAATTCGCTAATTAAGATGTCATCTGAAAGCTCGGAAGGATAATGAATAAAAACAATTGGTTCCCAAACCATGAGGGAAAGTGTTGAGTACATTGATGATAGCTGGATAAACAACAGACGAAAATCATAATTGATTTTTAGAGTAACATGGAAACTTTTAGAATGTGATTAAATGGATATAAAAATGCTGATTTTGATTACGTCTTGAAGAATTTCGCGGAACGAAGACTCATTCATCGGAGAATAACTAAATGCCACAGGAATGGGTACGGTCATTTGTAAGTAACTCGCCATTTCCGGCATGACATTGTGCAAATGTATTCGAGACAGCGAATTGCAATTTAGTACGTCTGTAACTGTAACAAAGTCTCCGTGCTCTTTATCGTAATTGGTACTGGTAAGAATATCAATAAAATCTGAATTTATTAATTGCATGGAGAATATCAGGAGGAAAGAGCATGCTTGCAAGAACCACGGTAGATACATGGTTAGCTTCTGACCTAGAACTAATCAAGTTTAAAAATGATGTTATTCGTGTTATACCTTATGCTTGTTACCGAATGAAAAGGGCTGAGAAGCATCTTGTTGAGTTGAGGAAGCCATTAGGTTGTAAAAAGGTGAAAACTACTTTCTTTCTGCTTTTGGGACGTTAAATTAATCAATAATTGTTAGGTAGCTAAGCGGAGTCTTTATGCTTCCTTTAAGTACGTCGAAATCTCGAAATAACCACTTTTCTCTCATTACTGCATTTTAATCATTACTTTTCTATATTGTGAATTTTGTATTTGGTGAGGACTTGAGAACCCTCCTCGGGGTGCTACCTTCAAAATTGATTGAGCAATTAATATTAAACGGGAAATGAAGGAATGAACATACAATGTCCAAATTAATTTCCATTCATATTTTGACGAGCAACGACACAACGCAAGCAAACGAAATGTTTAGTTTGAGTTTCATATCATTTTATTCAAAATTGATCAAGAATTTGCAATTCAATATACTATATCCAAAATTTCCAAAGCCACTGAAAAGTAATAATTTCAATAGGAGCATAAATTACTGTATATTAAAAGTAAGTTACAAAACCTCAAAATACTCTACTTTATGGTTTTGTTTCACCTTTTGCAAGGAACGAGAGTTAGACACAAGAAAGTGACCATTTTCATCACGAACGGAATGAAGTTTAAGCACATCTTGTATACTAACGTATACAGGATCTTTGACGACAGACCAAAGGACTATCTCAGAACACCCCGGAGTCGTCAGTGATCCTTCGTACCGAAACACGCCAGCTCCACACCCAGGTAAAACCATTCTCAAGTCTAGTGTGTCATTCACTACAATGCGAGCAGGACTGTAATCTTCTGGAATGTTGGTGAACACAGGACGAATGAATTCATGACGTATTGTTGAAGTTGAATTAACAGTTGGAGTTTCTTCGAGAAAAATACCCAAAACTGCCAATCCTCGAGGATCATCCGACGCGATTGCGGAAGCAAGTGATTCGTACTTTTCATTGTAGTACACCAAGTGCAGTTCCATTGAATGGCGAATTCCATTCACAGCGTGTTCCGACCCGGGCATCCCTACAGGTCCCCAGTGAAAATGTGCTTGAGAAAATACGTAATTGTCATTGAGACCGTATCCAGTCATCAAGACTCTTCCGTGGTTCTCTGGGAACTCAATTTGCACAGAATGTCCATTGTTGATTGTGACAAAGGAACGTGTAACGTATGCGTCGGAGTTAAAGTACAGTGTCTGACGCTGTGGGGTGACGTGCGACGAATACCCGTATGAAGCCCGAAGATCAATTGGAGATTGCCTTCTCCCGGATTTACAAGTTCCAGACCATTTGATACTTTTTTCATTGCAGGTCATGTCATTTTGGGAGTAGCAGAATGATTTACTATGCTGAATATGAGCTTGACTATTGCTTTTTTGTTGCAGCGAAAACGCAATTTCTGGGAAGAGAATCAGCACAATCATCAGCTCGCACGTGCATCTTGCCAACCGCATTTTGCTAAGGAAAGGAAACAAATAATATTAAAGTATACGTTTAAAAAATGGCTAGGAAATTGCAAAGTAAAGCGAGTTAATGTTTCTTTGTTGGGTTTAAATCTTACGTTTTGTATACGCCCTTGTCTTTGAATGGTACCTTGTAGCTGTGCGGTAAGATGATAATTTATTATCCTATTGCTGGTCAATTTGAATCCGACTTCAGTTTCACAATATGGAAAATGAAATCTGATTGAATGAGTGAAAGTGTCTTTGACTTTTATGAGGTGCATGTCTTCAGTGAAGCTTAAATATGGAACCGAGATAACTTAAATGTAGCTTAACTAACTGGACTTTATATAGTCATTAAATAAGAAAGGCCTTAATCCAATCATTGGGTGAACCCTGTCATATTAGTCATATACCCTGACAGCCCTGACGCTGAACGCTGACGCAATGCAAATGCTCTGCGTCCTTAATCTGGAACATTTTAGATAAATTACTGGAAATAACTCACTGAACTGTGTGTAGTTCTAGTTCTAGCAATGTAAAATGTAATGATAATGAAAGTTATTGATCCCTTTGTTCTTAAGGAATGAAAACAAAAGAATTTCATGAGCATGCAGTACCATTTTATTTATACATTGTTTATTTAAGTTTATTGAACAGTGAAATATTCCAATTTATGCTCTTTGGTGGCCTTTTGCAAGGATCGATAGTTATGTCGTAATGGGACAGCGTATTCATCATGTACAGTTTGGAAGCGAAGGACGTCAGCAATACTGACTCTTACGGGATCCTTGACCACAGACCACATGACAGCTTCCGTGCAATTCGGAGTTGTAAGGGACCCGTCATAGCGGTAAATCCCGGCTCCAGATTTGGGTAAAAGGAGGCTCAAGTCAAGAATCTGATTGACCAACTTTCCACTGGGATTGTAGTCAATCGGCATATTAGCAGAAACAGGGGCAATGGCTTTATGGCCACTTGCCAATTGACCAAGGGGTATTCCTTGAATGAACACGGCCAACACTGCCAAACCCTGAGGATCGCCCGACCCCGCAGCAGCAGCGACGGATCCATATTTCTGCTTGTAGTGGACCAAGTGTACTTCCATCGTGTGACGAATACCATTGACCGTATGCTCTGACCCGGGTAGACCGAAGGGACCCCAATGAAAATGAGCTTGAGCAAACGCGTAGTTTTCATTCAGACCATATCCAGTCATTGTTGCGGAGGACGTTGCCGCAGCGTCAAACTGGACTTGAACGGAATGTCCGTTGTTGATGATGTAGAAGGAGTTGGTGGCGTATGCTTTCATGTCGAATGTTAGTTGACGATGTGGGGTGAACAGGGAGTTGAGGAATGTTGGAAACAAGTTGACAAGGCCGAGGTGCACGTCAATGGGAGACTGGCGAGATCCAGTCTTGCAGATTCCAGGCCATTCGTCACTTTTCTCATTGCAACTCGGATCGTCAAAGTCGTAGCAGAAGACGGCCGAACCGTTGTGAATACCAAGGGAATTCCCGTGTTGAACAAGCGAAAGTACCACTAAGCAAGTGGTCAACAAAATCTTCAAACTTGAAGCCATTTTCATATAATCTGCAAAAAATACTACTACAAGTATTATCAACTCTTCAACTTCTAAGCTTCTTAGCAAAAGTTTGAAATAACTCGACTGACAGTCCTGCACACTCTCAGGGACGAAACCATGGTTTAAATATAGTTTGCAAGAATAGGTGCACGTCTAACTTTGCGAAATGGTATTGATCGTTAACAAAGGTTAGGTAACTAATAATGGTAACAAATATTTGAAAAGATGCTGTTGATTTCATGAATCGAACCATATTTACGTCCTAATAATAGCACAAAGAATGTACACAATGAGCCAACTCTCAGTTTTGCGAAATCATGCCATTGCGCATTACACACACTAGCACTAGACGTGTGAAACAAGTAGTGTTCATTTCAAAATATACATTACGAAACGGTTGTGTACTGTAAAGAATTTCAAGTAGAAATGCTCGTTTTAAAATTATGAACACGTCATTGTTTATCATGTTTTGACACATGTAATCCCATCAAAAAACGAATTATCGAGCGGTCTGGCGGCGGTTTAAGCTGCTTTTTATTATAAAGCACGGCTGTGGCAATGCTGAAGTGATGATGTAAGTGTCCCGCACAGTGTCCTAAACTCATTCGTGAATTCATTATCCCGTGACGAAACTTAGTAGCTCAAAACTAGCAATGGAATCAACAGATTACAATAGAATGAAAAGATACTAATCATAAGAGTCATTAAAAACTGGATACATTATTCATTCCAGAAACAAGGGTTGGTTTATTCCCAATCGATTAGTCTTTACAAAACACGGGATGGAATCAACTGAGAAAATCATGTTCTGTTACAAATTACAATGTTATCAAAGGAACCAATCTGCAAACCTTGAACATGACCTTGTAACAATTACATCTGACTGACTTTCTTTACAAGAACATTAAGATACACGTTTGACAGGATTGTTGAACCTCTCAATTTCGCGACAGGTACACAAAAAGGTTCGGATCTTTCCAGACTCCACATTCAGATGTCGATACAGACAGCTCCATTTTCACTACACCACCCCTTTCAGCTGAAAAACTGATCTATAGGTGGTTTGTTTCAAGGCAAACTAGCTCCATCGATCCATTTTGCAATCTTTGCGACATGATCAGCAAAATGAAAACGATCAGTTGTTTTCCAGAGACAAAGAAAGGCACAATGGCGATTTTGTCCAAAGTTACACTATGCTTAATTTTCTTAATTATTACGGTTGAGATTAGTCTCAGTGTACCCCGTCCAGGAGCAAGTAAAGAGGAGGTTAGTGGAATTCACTCTCATTTCAATTATACACGGTCAATACACAGATCAATAATCAATTAGTAGCAATACGGAATTTACTTTACAAACAGGTCGTGGATTTTACAAGTCAAAATGATTTGTTAACATTTAAAGCTCCTGCGGAAATTCGAAACGATTATCCGTATTACCTTACTGGTTTCGATCCACAAGGAAGACCAAGTACACGATAAATAAATTACATGTAAAATAGCCTGTAAAATGTATCCCTATCATATCATAGCACTAAATTGCAACATTTTCAATCTGTAGTCTGGGTTTTGGAATGGGGAAAGTGGCCCAATAGAAAATACGCGGAGAAAGGAGGTGAAACTCTCAAACTAATGTTTAAACATTTTGACCAAATGCTGTTCCGGTGGCAACAGTCCATTACGAAATACTCTACGAAAGACAATCCGATTAGTCAGTTCAACATGATTTGTGATTTGGATGGTTACAAAATGTCAGAACTCACTCATTTACCAAGTAAGAATTATAAAATATGGCTTTTCTAATTTTCTAATAATACTATACGAATACTTTTTCCTTGTTACGCTGTATTACTTATAAACAAAGGATGTATAAACAGAAGTTTAAACTGAACACATTTTTTGCTTCGGATTAGCTTTACAGGTTACGGTTCAAGAAGCAGCCAAGTTTGCTAGCGCAGTACGAATTCACGCAAATAATTTGATTCTCATTAATTGTAATCTTTGTAAAATTATATATTACGAGATTTTGATACACGTTAATGGCTACACATGTATAATCAACATTTTTTAATTTTTCAGCGAATGCAGTGTTTGAGCTCTTGATGACAGTAATTCGTCCAGTACTCGGCTCAGTTGCTGAACGATGGGAAATTTATGGACCCGATGAAAAAAAATGGAAGCCAAGAATTGTAAAGCTATTCGGTAAAGCTGCACTCCCAGCATTTTACGGTGGTACTTCTACAAAGCAAGTGGAAGTATACGGCTAACTAATTTGAATTTACTAATCGAAATGGTAACAGGTATCAAAGAAAAAGGTGTAATAGCCATACGTAAAAATATGATAATCTACTTATTGCTCTAAAAATACAGCCAAATTGATTTCAGTTACATGAATTGTAAGCTAAAAAGATGATACGAGTGATAAACTGAAATTCAGGTTTTATGATATACGATTCATACGATCAATGATGATTTTTTTTGTTGCTCAATGTCATCAAATTCTCCGTTGTCTTTTCGTGACATTCCCAATGGACTCCAAGGATGACTCATCCGTCAAACTGACTCGTCGTTTCACGAGATTGCTTTTTCCAGATCCACTTCCACTTCGACTCTTGGAGGAGGAAAAATTTGTGGGCGTTACGTTGAGCAATCTCCCATCTGATACACACAAAAATTCGTCACGTGAAATTGCATTATGTGATTTATAGATTTATTAAATAATACAAGGTTACTCATATCATTTCCATTAATAATTAACATTGATTGACTTACCGTCATATTCACTCATGTCCAGGCCCATGGCCATACCACCACCTTCGTCAAATACACTTTCATTCACTCGTTCTTGTATCAATTCATCATAGTCTGCACCCAACTTGAAATCCTGCTCCGGGAAAGTTAGCGGTTCTTCCATTTTGTCCTAGGGTCACAACAATCAAAATTCATCAGTACAAATCCTTAACTCATTATCAATTAATTATTATGAATTGGAAAAAACACAAATGATCATCTTACCAATGCTTCCAAATTGTACATCGTATCCAACTTATCCCATAGTTGCTGAATGCTGACCTTGCGACCCAAAGCCTTGCTGAATCTTTCGTGAATACAGAGCATGTTAAAATGTTTATTGATTCCAACTGGTCTGTACACAGTTGTTCCAGTCACAAAACACCGAAAAAACAATGCTTCGACCTCATCTGTCCAGTCAATGATTCCGCCGTCATCTGATTTTGATTTAAAAGCTGAATCTCCTAGTCCCGAAAGGGGAAGATAATATGGTGGCCCCCTTTTAATAGTTTTCGGTTCGTTCTGTCTCGTCTGCATGACGTCGCTCTCCAAATGTGATCTGAAATGTGTCATAAATAATAATAATTGTTAATGTCCACGCTCATTTAATCATTTAACGATTTTTAACTCATTTTCACCTCACAAAAATAAGCAAAGTCATAAAATAAATAAAACGTAAAAAATCAATACCGTACCGTACGTGAGTCCGATTTCCCTCAAACTGCTGAATCAATTAAATGTACAAGTAGATTTGATTTTATTAAAAATTTTTAATTTACCGACTACTACCGACACTCGAAACCAAACCAAAAGAACCGAACCGACTCAAGACGCAAACGCTCTGTAATACGCAGTAGGCAAAATTCACACGAATAGCGGGTTTTTTCGCTATATCTACGAGGCGTACGGCCGGTATGGCGTGTCTATTCTATTGCCAGTAGTATTGCCAGGGCATTGGATCAGATCAGGTGTTTTTGTTACATTTTCATTTTGTGAAAATGGAAAATGGAAAATGTTGAATGAGAGCTGCTAATAGAGTCCTCAAAGGTGCTGTGAAGTGTGCATACGCTAAAGGTAAGTTTGTAAAACTTTTCTTTTTAATTGGAAATCACGAATTTACCAAGTTTGTTTCTTGTCATTTAGTCATTTCGAGATCCTTTAAAATGGAAAACCCGAATCCGAACATGGGCCCGGTGTTTTCCAGTCCGGACCAATATTATGATTCTTGGACTGTACAAGTCAAAACATTAGATGAATTGAAAATGATGAATTTGTCTGCACAAATAAGGGAGAAACCGAACTGGAATCAAAAAATGAGTAAGACTAATCACATAATTCACATCCTTTAAAATTACAGTATCATGACCGTGACGGATTTGTTAAATTAACTTGTAATTCATTAGGAGATCCACATATCGTGTCGAACTGGCGTTCTGAATGCTTGGGAGTTGTCAACCAACAGATGTTCGATTATGTTATGTCGGAATTGGAATGGTACGAAGGTCTTAAGGACGGACCAGTTGAACCTGCCACTGTTGATGGTGTTTGGTTCTCTGATAGTTTGATTGAAACGGATTTGAAGGATTCTTTTGTCAACACTTTAGCGACAACTCTTGAAAATGTGACTCCTGAAAGTAAAGACTATCATCCTGGATCAGGTGATCTTGTTGTTGACATTGTTCATCCATCCCTGTTTTGCTATGTTCATGGGGAAAGTAAAGTATTATTGGAACCGATACCCAGCTTGGATAAGGTAAACTTAATAAGCTTCGTGTAATTTGCATATTTGGAGTGCTGGGATACAGTTTTTAATCATGCTTATAATTTCGTTTATATTGTTGCAGACATTGAATTTTCTATGGCCAAGGGATGACATGTTTGTATCACAGGAAACTTTGGATCGAGAACTGAACGTGGTGAACAGGAATCAGGAGTTTTATTCGAGACGGTATCAATGGCTCCCTGCGGAATTTAATGTGCGGAGCGACGGTTCTGTCGCGATTGGGTCGTATATTAATAATTTACATCCCAGGAACGATGCACAGTTGTACTCCATTATCGAAAAGATTTTTGGCAAGTTTGTCCCACTGTTCAACAAGGTCATCACAAATATAAAAAATCCTCGTCGGAATCGATTACACGTTGACGCCCGCCGCTGGTATGTAGATGATGGGAACGCTCCAAATTTTGAAGATGATATAGATGATGAAGAGTACGATGCTTACTATGCACAAAGACAACTAAAAGAAACAGTCATTCCAGTATTCACTCCTCCAAAACCTCCAGAGAACCCTGTTCAACTTGCTGGACGTTCCCTTCAAGTTATAGTCAAAATAGCTTCAATTGAGTTAACCCCAGAAAAACCATCGTACAACGGCGGAGTATGGCATATTGAAGGAATGGGAAATGAAAAGATTGTCGCATCCGGGATTTATTACTTTGCGTGTGACAACATTTCAGAATCGCGATTGGAGTTTCGGAGGAGTATCGATGAGTTTTTTGACTATGAACAAAATGACAACCGTGGTGTTCTCAACTTTTATGGCGTGGCAGACAATTCACAGTTAAATCAACATTATGGCGATGTTATTACTCAAGCTGGACGTTGCATTGCATTCCCAAACACCATGCAACATAAGGTTGCTCCTTTTGAGGTAAAGCGCATAATTGACGGAAATCGTAATTAAAATAATAGTGAATTGCAACAATGAATATATGAATGTGTTATTGATTGAACAGTTGGAAGACAAAACAAGAAACGGTTACCGAAAAATCCTCGTGTTTTTCCTCGTGAATCCAGACGAAAGGATTCGATCAACGTCGACAGTACCGCCACAGCAACACCACTGGTTTATTCAAGAGTGTACACCCGGTGAAGGCGAAATTTCTCGTTTCCCTCCAGAAGTTTTGGAACACATCTTCGAATTCGGGTCCTTCAAAGATCTACAATGGGCCCACGAACATCGAGAAGCCCTTATGGAAGAACGCAAGTTCATGACAGATAAAAGCACGGAAGAGATCTTTGAGCGACCTTTCAGTCTTTGCGAACACTAGATTTCTCTGTAACTAAAGTTCACACAGTGCATATGATTCAAACTACGATAACTTTTGTAACATTTGAAATTTTTCGTAATCACATTAAAAAATTAGTTGTTGCAAATTGTTGATAGTTTGGTAGCTTGTTACAATTACCAATTACTGTGCTATAATACGAATTTACGTTTACTAACCTCGAGTACCTGGGTATTAAATTGAGTCCTATATTGTGTTGCTGTTTACCAGTAAGTTGTCTTGTTTTGAAATTGCTTCATTCGTAGCATAACATTTATCAAATAAACTAATAATGTAGTAATTAATGATGTAGCATTTTGGGCATTTAACTATTAATATCTTTCATCTTGCATCGTTTCACTCGGGTTCACAATATAATAGGACTTTGATTTTGATGTTGTCGTTGTTGTCTCTCGCTCCTAAGTCTGCGAAAAGATGCCGGCAAAATTTCATTCCTTTCCAGCCGACGAGCACACAACACTTTTGGACCGCAAACCTGACTTCTTTAATTCATTTTCATAGTGTTCCGTTAACTTGATCATGACGTAGATTCATACAATAATTTTGAGATTTGTGAATGACAACCAACGAACAAACGCCTGATACTTGAATTTCTCAATAATTAAATTATGGCATTGAGTCGTCTAGCTTTTGAGGATCCTTTTGGAAATCCTTCTGTGAGTGTCTATTGTCTTTTGTCTATCTTTACAGTTATTACTTAATTTTTGTAGTGTTTCGCAATGTTTGATAATTCAATTTATTGTTTTCTAGATTATTGAGAATATCTTGAGTGTGTTGCCACCAACCGATTTGAAATTAATTCGAAGAGTCAACGTGCTTTGGTCAGAGATCGCTTACGAAGCACTTCATAAATCCGACCAGAATATACATCTTGAATTAAATATTTGTGGAAATGTGAAGCCTGAATCGACTGAATCTGGAGCCCAGTTTATATCACTGCAAAACTATGAGGATCACTTGGCACTCATTCAGCAACATGGCAATAATGTCAAGTCCATTTTGGAGTGTGCACTTTACAAAGTCAAGGTTGATGTTCTTTGTTGTGACGATCACACAAGGGCCATAACTACATTCTTCCAGAAACACGGACATCGGATAACACGACTATCATTGCCGTACCACAATATTGCGGACTGTGCTCCGAAAACTTGGCTTCAATTGTGTCCGAATTTACGTCATGTTGAAATACTGTTGGATTCCCGATTGTGCCAGGTGCTCAGCCTCAGCGTACTTACAACAAGAGCAACACCAAGTCCTCTACATTCTTTTGACAATGGATTCACGTTGTCTACATTAGTATCTGTCATTTTACGCAATCCGGTTGTATCAGTATGGGATTGTGTGGAAGATGTTCTTCCGAACTTGAAAAATCTGAAGTGCATTTACGATTACGTAGAAGAAAGTCACCTTCCTGTGCTCGGCACCGGAACAATATTCATGTCTTGTATTCGGAATGTTTTGAATTACAAAGTACTGATTTCCAAACTGACTCATTTGGAATTTGAAGTTAACATGTCCAACGTGAACCTTCATTACAATTTTAATCAAGTGGCTATTTTCCCGCAGCAAGTACTTCATCTTCTCAATTGAGAGTAATTTGTCGTCTTTAACGTCCCTGAATTTGTCGCTGATTGGGAAACTTTTGGAGCGATCAGAAGTAGAAACATTTCACAAACTCCTGAACCAAATAGCACCGAAAATCCAGAAGATTATCATACCAATGATTGCTGTCGATTCCTCGTTTAGCCTCGATTTACCCAAATTCCCATGTTTGTACGAAGCCTATGTCAATTCTACAATTGCAAGCAGGGCCGGATTTCTGTCTCAAGCACCAAACCTGAAAATCCTTCGCATTCATCGCAGAACGGCAACACAATTTTCATTCAATCTAGACTTGAATGCTGAAAAGTCAAGTAATCTCAAAAGTCTGTCTTTTCCGATGACCGCTCGCAGCACCCTTCCAGAATCGTTTTTAAAGAACTCTCATTTGTGTGAAATTGAGATTCAGGTTCCGAAAAACATGAACTTGCTCCGAAAGTTCCTCCAAGATGTGCAACATTTGCACCTCATTCGATTATCTATTACCTTTGAATCTGTAACCATATCTTCTTTTGATGATGAAGTCACACCCGCACTCCTCGGAGTGACAAAACGTAAATGGAACGAATTTTGCAGGGACAGGAGAAGCATCTTTTCAAGAGACGCCCGGATTAAACATTTCCGCCAGAGGATCTCAAAGATGAAAGCAACTTCATTACTTCCGTCCATTGCGAATTTTACAGGTAAGTGATGAATCGGGGACGTTTGTAATTATAGATCAAGCTTTAATTCACGTTTTAATATGCGATCTCTAATTTCTAATTAGGACTGAGAAGCGTTCAATTACGCGCTAGAAAGATAACGTCTCGGACCCAGGGTAAAATATTTTGTTTCCGCTTGTTGACATTATGTGGACTAGCGAAACTGCCAAACTTGAAGAAACTGGAGCTGAACCACATGAAAGTATGTACTTTATGATGACATGACAGTCAGTCTTATTATTACATTGTTAAATTGATTGATTTCCTTTTATTTATTCTTATATTTTGTATAGCCTTCAAATATGAGTAAAGCACTAATGGAAAAGCAGCATTTTTCTCTTGTGCTGCAGAACCAATAAGAACGGCAGCAACAAACCCTGATGTTGAGCGTCAATTGTCTTCTCTTCCATCCCAACACCAACTGCTGCTATTACCTTTTCTTCCTGGAGGAATTCCAAGTGCTTTGACAACTCCCCGAATCTCCGTCGAGTGTGGAACAACATTTCATCTCTTCCGGCTATCCAGGAGTACATGAATTCACCCGGGTTTATTTTCAAACCATGTTTCAGTCCACGGGCCAAAATTCTTAATCAATGAGTCACAACAATAAATGAATACTACATTATGAAATGATAATTCATGAAATTCATGATCTACAATTAATTACCACTTTATTTTGTGTATTTTCATTTCAATGTAAGGAATTGGAAATATTTGAGTTTTGAGGAGGAATAGTTATAGAGTAGTAGTAGGAGTCATTTAGTAATCTAGTCGCTAGTGCTACGAGACGAAAGTTTGCCATTTTCAACATCAGTTGCACATTTAGGGCTTTACTAATTTAGGAATGAATGGGGGGCATTGAGACTTGATCAGCTAATTTTTCAATTTCCGCTACTGTGTGTTGTGTTCTTTGATTATGACCCGGAATTAGGGATTTTGATGAAGAAGGATACCTATGTCCCATTCCAGAGTTGGCGGGGACTCCGCGTCAAGAATCATGTCAAAATTTTGGAGTATGTCAAGAAGAGGAAGATGCTGTGGAAAATGCCAGGACGGACTGTTTTAAAGCAGCGCTAAAATTTTAGGTAGATTTTTTTGCAGCTTAAACAGCTTAAACAGTGCAGTGTGTGTTTTACAATGTAATCCATTAGTATTTATTCATGGAAATAAATTATCAATTTGATATTTGATACCAGCATTTTAAATATTTTGATCGTGCATGCAAGTTCTTTTTTACGTTCTCGAAAATGAGCCGACAAAATGAAAATAATGCAGCTGCATGGGCTGAATCGTCTTTCCTCGTTTCGTCTCTGTTTCATTTGACTACATTGAGCTGAGCTGCTCCA
The DNA here is from genome assembly GCA_019776145.1 of Harlomillsia oculata. Classification (NCBI taxonomy): domain Eukaryota; kingdom Metazoa; phylum Arthropoda; class Collembola; order Entomobryomorpha; family Oncopoduridae; genus Harlomillsia; species Harlomillsia oculata. Next base: position 408 of record JABASF010001423.1, on the reverse strand, counting down.
GCGGCAGTCGTCAAAATCAAGTCTAGTGACCATCGTGAGTCCGGACTGGACAATAATTTCTCTTCAAAATGGTAAACATTGATTAAATTAAAATTTTTATTAAAGGCTTTGTAATTTTTGTTGTGTTCTGAACGTAATTATTCAGTTGGTATTGATTATGCAATAATGTAATGTAAACTATTAGGGAATGGGTGGTTCTGACGGGCATGGTAATGACAATGGTCCAACTGAAAAGAAAAATTTTTTTCAAGTTGTTGTGGAGGCGGGTCTTGATGTCATTGTTGCACCAGTAGTTTGGTTTCGAGGTCGGTCAATAATGATTTTAAATATCTCATACATTTCGTGTTCAGTTTTTCAATCTTGTTCTAGAATTTACGAATTAAGCTTTGCTGTGAGTTTCATTGTGTC
>JABASF010001422.1:0-22369 GCA_019776145.1 Harlomillsia oculata | reverse complement strand
AAAGACTTGTGTTATCGTTATCACTTCTTCTGCAATTTTAAATAAAATTACAGATATAACCAGCAGAAATACCGTGCTGAAACATTAACCGGTTTTTTTTAAATCTCATTTTATTTGTAAGGCTTTTTGCAAAGGTAATTTTTGGAAAACTAATTTTACAGACGCATATGAAATTCAGCATTCTTTCACAGTCTGACTTGACTCATTGGAATTCAATGCAAATTTATATAGACACGTTCAAATTCCTTTGAGTCATTTAGGTTTTCTCACACCACCGACTGCATTCTTGTCAAAGAAGAGTTAAGGAGTTTAGAAGGCAGCTTTTGCATTTTATGCATTTACCATTTACTCTTGTTAATGTGCATCCCATATCTTTGCATCCCTTTTCCACCTTTTGGAGTGAGAAAAGCCCGTATTTCCCATTTTTCAGCTATTCCAGCGTGACTTCAAAGGGTGCAAAGAGAAGATGAGGGAACTGCATTACACATTCTTTTGTGTTCCTACAGTAAACTTCTCATGTCTACTCTCTATTCTCTACCGGGAGAACTTTTCCTTGTCCTTCTCTGAGGAAAGTACCTATCGAATAAGGAAACTGTTTTCTGTACCCTGTCTTGTACTATAAGTAGACGATCTTGTCCACGTTTTACCGGAGGAAGTTAAGGGACTAAAAATTGTATGAAGAAAACTATATGCACTTTAGTTCTATAATACTCCACCAGTTTAAAAATATAGAAAATAAAAAGTGTAGTAGACGAAAAAGAAGTGTGTCTGCTTCTTCCGGGTTTATTTCAGACGGAAGGGAAGATAATGTGTGAATAAGAGAGTTCAGACCCCGAAAGTGTCACGATGATAAGAAAGATTCGTTTTAAAAAATTCAAGTCGTCGTTTTACTGACATTCTCTTCCGAAATATATTCTGTATTTGTCACGAAGGGTGACTCCCTTGTCGCAAAAATTCCAAATGACCATACTTTGGAGAAGTAACACACGTTCTTCGCATTCCTTGAGAGTGTCTACTTATTTTGCGTTGTGCAATAATGCAGCCATTTGATTTATGCGCTCCTTAACTGAGAATCCTGCTTGTACAAACTGCTGTGTAATTGTAAACAAGATTCTGAATTTTAACGTTTAACATGCACATTTTTAACGCAATTTCATGCAAATTTTTCGTTTTGTCCTTGGTAAAAAGTTAGAAAACCACTTGATGAAGTCCGAAACAGAAAATCATGATTTAAAAAAACCGGATGGTCCGCTGGCTATATCTTTCACATAACTTCAGTTCATTTTTCTTTTGTGACAGGCATTTTTTGGGCAGAATATGACAAATTTCTTAACTTTTGACTGAGCAAAAACCAAATTCCATAGAACACAACGAAGAAAAAGAAAGTAGCGTTAGTAGACTAGTGGTTCACGAGGAAAAAAGGAAAAAGTACTTTTTCACTTTTTTCTCTTTTCCTCATCTTTTCTTCTTTTCTTTTAGGGGAAATGACTGTCTATGCTTTTACTTTCATTTGTTCATCTTTCTCCTTTTAGGAAAAACACATCTTTATCAAGACTTTGCTTGCAAGCTATTACTCATTCCTGAAGAAAGAACTTCAATGAAAATTGTAGCTTTGGCAAATATTATACTTTGTACTACACTTCAGGCATGGAAATGGAAAGATTTTTTTTTATATTAGTATAAATACTCTCAATATATAAAAAGACCTCAACCTGACGTCACACCTCTCATCTTACAGTTATACAAGATTTTCTATATAACCATTAATAGTACCTATATTCGCATTCACTTTCACTGCTCTTTGACTGCACAAAGTCCACTTTTAATAGTGTACCTTTATATCTCTTATCCTTCCTTCCTTGCACTAGCATAGCATGGCATTATATTTTATTTCACTGTTGTTAGGACGTATATACAGCTATAATATAAGATTTCCGTCTTTCTCTTTCTCTCTCTCCCCTTGTGAAATTTCCATCTTCTTGATTGATAAATGCCTCTGGCCTGTCTTTCTCGTTGAGTCTCTTTGAACTTGCCTAACTGCTATCGTCGCTTTCCCTATTTCACTCACTATCTCCCGTCCCCAGTTCACATTTTCCTTTCTAAGCCTTTTTAGATGGAGGAACGTATAAGGGGAAACTGATTAGGACCGCATAACGTAGCACTCCGAAGATGTTGCCGAAGAATTTTCCCCTTTCCTCCCTTATTCATCTGACCGGTCATCTCTGTATAATCTTTTATGAGACATGAAAAAACTTGCAATAAGGAAAACGCGTGGAACATTTTTGGTACATATCTTTGAATGTTTCGTGTTAAGAAGTTAAGGTACGTTTAAAACTTTTCTTAACGTTTAGGATCTTTGGATCTGATTGAGAGAAGAATTCCTACTTTCTTTGTCTCTAATGCACCCCTTGTGGAAGGGATGGCGCATGCTGCATTTCCATCGACGCCAAAGATGATGCAAGCTCTGGATGCAAAGTTGGAGTTGCATCCTTGCATCTTCCATTTACAACAAGTGTGTTGTTACAGAAATCGAGAAATCGGTTCAAAACAGTCTTGAATCGCTCAATCCATAGAATCGTTAGAGAAACATTATGGAAAATATTAAGTTTTCCAATGCACAATATTACTGAATACAAAATTACCATTCTGCATTCTTACATATATTTTGAATGGCACTTGACGCACTTTACAATCAAAAAGTAAATATTTTCCCAAATTTCCTGTGCGTCAGAGTAATGAGACACGTGCTATGTGCACCACACACACACAAAAAAAGATCCCTTATCCATTTCAGTCATGGAAGGATAATAGACTCGATCTAAATGATCGTGACAGCTTGGGCAGACACATATGACGGAGATGAACGCATGAGTACCCTTAGCCCTTCTTCTCTGTTGTTCATCTGAGGTCATCCGTTCGTGAAATATGGTCGGGAGATTCTCGACATGGGATGCTTTCCTTTCAAACTCACTTCGTCATTCAAAAGGACAGCTTTCAATCTAAATGCTAATCACAAGTTCCATTTTTATTCAATCGTCATAATTTCCGAGGTGCACTTTAAAAAGCCATTGCATTCCGCTTTCATCTTGAGCACTTATGAGAAAAATTGTCTTCTTTTAATCCTTTCATGCACATGCACATCTCCTAACATAGAAATAGAATTCAGATCATATGTACATGTAAAAGGAACCCTTTCATCATGGACTGTTTTGAAATGTTTACTTTGCATAAATTTCTGAATAGTACACTGTAAAAATGCGAAAACATAAACATTCAAAGTCGGCGTTTTGTTTCAAAGAGCATAAAAATGCTCACATGCATAAAACAAAGCTTGTAAAAAGTCTCTTTTGTTTTGACTAATGTGTAGGTGTAATGTAAAAAATCTTTGTGGTTTCTTTTAAACTCATATTGTTTGCATATGATGGGAAGAAAAATGCAAAAAAGTGCGTTAGTCATCATTTTAATCATCCACTGTATGCAAACTACGTTTGTGTTCTGAATCAGCATTTCTGTGCAGCGTGACAGTTTTTTCTGAGATGTTACCATCATTTATTTTTGATGATTTTCAATGATTCACCTGACTCAACAGACCGTACATTGTTATTACTTTAAATAATAATTGTTCTGAATCAGCATTTTTGTGCAGCGTGACAGTTTTTTCTGAGATGTTACCATCATTTATTTTTGATGATTTTCAATGATTCACCTGACTCAACAGACCGTACATTGTTATTACTTTAAATAATAATGACATGTTCTCTGTTCTCTGTCAAAAATGGCACTTCGTGCATTCCAATTTATGAAACTGTTCCAACTTTTTTAAGGACCATTTTTTCTAAAAATATCGTTTTCGCACGACTTAACTTTTTCAATTCTGTAATTGTATTGCCTCAAATTCTTCAAAACTACAACAAAATGACAACTTAAATAATACTAATATTCAATTTATGTTGGGAAAGCAAACTACAATTCCCATCTGACCCGAATTTTTCGTTTCTTTCACAAGTTGAGTAATTTAATGTAACACAACTGTTCCGTGTTTCAAAATGTGGAGAAAATTGAGCTGTTTCGAAGATACTTTGAATCATAAAAAATATTTTATTACTTCAGTTGTTGAGTCTTGTTAGTTTCTCCGGATGAAATTTTGTGAATTGTACGTACGTTTTGCAAGGGAGACGGAGAAAGGTAAAATTGAAGGGAGGAAAAAATGTAGTGTGAGAAGCTGGGAAGGGGAAACTTCGGATCTTGACACGATGATGTTTAAGCTTTTTCGGGTTTCTCATGTGGTATGGCTTTAGCCAGTTTACTACACGTTTCCTTTCGCCTTTTCTATCTTTCTCTGTAGATTTGTGTCTAGTCTTCTCCGTTATTACAATAGGATGTCTTCAAGTGGAGACATGGACACATACTTGCTTTTTTTGGCACATAACAACGGCGGAGGGTGAGAAAAGAAGTCCCATTACACAAGATAGGAAAACGTTGAATTGGAGAGAAGCAAGAGAAAATCATTTTGAGACGAAGGGTGAGAAAAAAGGGAAGTGGTGTCTCTAGTCCAACCGAATGAGTCCCAATGGTCATATCAAAAGCCAAAAGGAAAACCGATAACTATGTACCGAATCTTAAGGTCCAAAAAATTTTCTAACCTGTCTCGTTCATAATCTTTGCCTTTTGTTACTTTGTGATATTATATTCCTTTGTCTCATTTTTATTCAAAAGGCACTTTTCGGCTCCAAGTCTTATAACTATTTTCCATTGCATTTGCATAAAATCAAAAACTTCACAAGCACATTAGCAACTCATGTGTGTAAAAATTCTTTACAATTTTTTTATCCTCATTGTTATTGTCCTTGTGTGTGCTCTCATTGTTCTAAATGCTAATGAATGAGTTAAACCCTGACGATCTTTTACACTGAAGGATTTTCACAGTCCATTAGCGTATACGTTTTTTTATCCAAAAGTTTTTCGGTGGATATATCCTTATCACAAAGTTTTCTCTTAACTTCAACATGCCTATAGTAAAGTATATAAAAGTTATTGGTCTGCCTGAGTTTTAATGGTCTTGTGCTACTGTGTGAGATGCATGTTATGATTCATTTGCATATGTATCAAAATGCTGCTGTTGGTTTTTCTCCAGAGCTGGTTTTTACGACGATCATCTCGTTGAGTTGGTGCTGTTGATGACAGACGTGCAAAGTTACAGTGATTGATGTAAAACTGATTGTATTCTTTTATTACTGAATTTGGACCACCATCATCACAGGATTTGAATTGCTGTACGTCTTCATCTTCTCCTATGTTTTTCGACACAATTATATTAAAACTATATTAATTTTTTATTACATTCGTTGTAGATTCTAAAACATTCAACAGAATAGGAGATTAGTTTCAAGAGCAGTTTGCTGGTGGAAAGTAAAGTGGCAGGTGGGAAAGAAGTTCCATAATAATGATGACTCATGCTCAATCCAGATTGCGTGCAAGACAAACAATCTTGTGCGTTTTGCCCACGTCGCCTTCGTGTCCAGAATTTGTCGTCTTGTCATGTAACGAGTCTTTTCAAGTGCAAATGCAGCATGCACCACTTTTATTAATAGGTCTCGTCTCTCTCGTTTCATACGCTTAAAATTCATTCCTGTAGCCTTTTCAGTGCAGCTGAATGAATTTACAGGTGTCTTGGAACTGGAGACCGAAAAGTCGAAAATATCGTGCTGGGCTTAAGCATTGACCGATGGAAAATGTTTACATGGTCTCACTGACCACTGACCAGTTGTTTTTCGAAGGAAATCATTATTTTACCATTTTTTCGTTATCTGTTTCAGAAACAGATAACGGCCGTTTTAAAACAACATTTAATAACTTTAGAGTTTATAATTGAAGACTATTGACATTCTATGCTGAAACTTAGAAACTGCAAGAAATGCGCTCGTATTTTTCAATGCTAATTTTTATAGCTGACAAAATACGGAACTAATGGAGAAAGCAGATGGTTCTCCCACATTTAGAATTTAGGAGACCAAGGAACACATTTGTGCTTTCAAGCTAACGATTTTCACCTTGTCTTGTTGCATCAATTATTTTTTTGTTCTCATGTGAGCCATTAAGTCGCTAAAGGGCGCATCCAAGTGCAATTGAGACCTTTTCGTGTCAAAGGACGGTTGGTGTTGGTCTCGAATGCAGTAATTGCTGTCTTAAGACAGACTAACTTGCTGGGTCTGTGTTGTTTGTGTGTACCTTTCTCACATACAGCAAAACGTTAAAGTTTACAACGTATACTTTAAAATGCAGAGTGAATGGGTTTTGAAAAGTGAAGAAAATGATTATTTCAACCCGTCTAATTTCCACATACTAAATTGCCTCAAGAAGATCTTAAGGAGCGATGAAGATCTGGAGATTTGAGTCTCATCGAAAAAGCAAGCTAAAGCACTGTACTTTTCTAATTCTTCAAAGCACGTATCTTAAAAGCTCGATGCACCTTTACAGGATAACAAATGGAACTGGGAATCGGAATGAAACGTAATAAGTAAAAAAGTAACACGGCCTTTCTTCTTTGCTTCTTTAGCCGTAAGGAAAAGTGTAAACAAAGACGACAAAGTATTAACTTCACATCCGTCACTGAGGATTAAGGTTAACGAGCCTTGACACTTGCCACCTGAGAAAAAAGGCACTTGCACTTGCACTGTGCACACCTTTTTGAATCGCGTGTAATTATTTTCATTCAAGTTGCCGATAATGCTTTTGGCTCTGCTTTGACTGAATCTGTCTCACAAAAGCTCACCTGCTTGCTCTTAAGTACGAAACAGATTTCTCTTTCTTCCAGATTGTTCGCATCTGGTAATATGAGCAAAAAGTGAGCTAATCTAGAATAATTGTGATAAATCTACTTAACTTTGGATCCAAACTTGAAATACTACCATTGCAACACGAACTAACTTTTGGTCACGACTTTAAAATGTGCTTTGTATAAATTATACTTGAAGCTTAATCAGCACGACAGCAACTAGTCCAAATATTTTTATTGGATTTTATCCTATTTTGGAGCTACTTGTACTTTTCCAACGTATTTATTCCCTTTTGTTTATGTCGTTGACAGGAAAGGTCGAATCAAAATCTCAGATTTCTCGTTCCAACGTACGATAAACAATCGTTCAATGGTACTTTATTAACACTATAGTTAAATGAACTTTGGTGACAGGAATGGGCTTGTGTTTTTGATTGTAACAACAATTCTGAGAATAAATGCAAAAATTGTACAAGCACAAAGTTACAGACTAATTATTAGTACACGATGAAAATGCGCAGTATTTGTTTATAAAGTTAGTCGCTACGCTACGTCTGGGATTTGATAATAAATTCTGATGAAAAGCTCAAACGAAATTCGTGGAAAAGGTTAAAGTAAACAATAAAAGTTTCTGCTTGTGGGAAATGAACGAACGCTAATGAGGCTAAAGCTAAAAAGTTTTCGTTTTTGAATATTTAAATATTCATTCGAATTTTGGACACTCATTTTATTTTTAGAATATACACACGTACAGCTAACAAGCGAAGGAGAAGTTTAAAATTATGAGGCTTGACATTACACAGCCACGATTTCCCCATTAAGAATTTATGATCCGATGAGTTGATTACGTTTGGAAGTATCCAGAAAAGCATTGAGGTCGAGAAGAGACGAACACAACGGGAACTGTCGCAAGTCCTACTCCTCCCTCTTTAATTTCCAGTTGGACAGTCCAAAGTTGAGCCTCCTGGAGACGTTTTACTTGTTTTTTATGCATTTTTTGTCATGCTGTTTGCTTCTACTGGCTGCCATGATCAAGTTGTGATACACAACTCTACTCGGTTCATTGTTTTCTTCAAAGTTATCTTTTTTGATAGTGTAAAGTGTGTATGGCTAGTGAAGCGAGAGGAGCGTCTTTTAGAAAATCCTCCCTGAATAATTTACACACATCCGCTTTCATAAGAATCTTCCATAATCTGAGACAATCTGAACACTTTTATTACCCAGAAGCGACTACATCTTCATTTCACTGTCAAACATATTGACAATACAATTCCTTCCATGCAGTTTCATTTTGACGAGTCACATTAACTTCGTCTCTATGTGTAGTAATCGCGCATTAGTTGTCTTTTACCTCACACAGGATTCAGAAATATGGACGTGTTGGCGTCATTCTCAACGTTAAGCTTTTTTTATCGTTTGAATAGTACGTGAGTAGCAAAAACGACTATCGCAGTTGGATGTTGAAGTTTGGTCCACGTGAGCACCACAGACTGGCAAAGAATAAAAATTGATCTCTCTAAACTGTATAAACCAAATGGAAAATGGACCGGACTCAAAAGTGGACATCATCCAAGGTGTGCAGCATATCAAACAGTATTAAAACTAGTAACTACTATGACTTCTTTACTACGCTGCTGAATCACATCATTTCTTGAGTGAGAAAAGAAGTCTTTTTTGAACAAGGAAAAATCGAAGGACTAAGCCAAAAAAGTTAAAGCGGTTTCGTGTGAATGGAATGATGGACGAAGTCTTCTCAGTCTCAGCACATCTCGAGCCAAAGGTGAATGGAAATGGGATTATAGACAGAGATAAAGTCTACATTCAAGAGGAAAGTGGAAAAAGGCCAATTTTTTTTAAAGAGTGGCACTCATCCACATGTCACAAGCACTAACAGCTCGCTCCACGACCGACCGATTCCTTTTAATCCAACTTTTAGACTTGAATGTTGAAGAATGTGGCAGTTTCTTGCAGCTTCCTTAAAGATCAATCGACTCGGTCTTCTTTTTAATACTATAACATTCCGCCTCTCTTTAGCAATGCCGTAACATTAATATTGAATGTATTTGGTATGACCCAAAAGCTTAACCTTAACCTCTTTGAGATGATACGTCGTGTTCGACTCCGGACAAGGTTTCAAAGGTGCACATTTCTTAAGATTCTGATTTAACGATTCCTTCAGCTTGCTCTTTAGACTTCTCACCTGGCTCGATTGACCGCTTGCTGCTATTGCCTTTAATTTTTCTTTTACTGGTTTTTGACTTTCGGAAAACGTAACACAAAGGTAATAGTAATAAGATATAAGACGGCTTTTAAAGGACGTGTGGCTGACAAACAACCGTGAAATTCTTTTCAGCTTTTGTGCTTCCAATTTGTCAATGGGCTTAAAAGCTGAAGGCAACAAACGCCAGGTGCATTCTTTGCCACTCCTGCCACACAGCAACAATAATAAATACCTGGGCTAGGTGTATTAAATAGCTAATTCTCATACAATTGTGCTTTTGCAACTGGTGTCCTGTTGCATGAAGTCAATAGGTCTCTAGAAAATATACTTCAACTAACTTCAACCAACGTCTCTTCACTCCATTTTTCAGTTACTTAACTTACTGTGCTTCATGTAAAATTAAGTGCAGATGCATTTAAATTATAAAAATCTACTCCGATTTTACCTTGACGCAATCGGAAACCATCACATAATGAAAATGAGACAGGAAACTTCACTCCTTGCGTCAATTTTGAGGGAAATCTTGATAATTCACCTCAAAGTGCCTACTTGGAGTACCACACTGACTCATTCTTATGTTATACGAGCGTATCATAAAAAAGACTCCATTTTATCTTCATTTTCTATCTGTCGGTGTTAATACTACCTTCCTGCAAGCAATTGCTCACGGGTTGTCAGTTGTCATTGTTGCACTTCTTTAATATACTACGTTTACGGTTTATACCTCCCCTGCTCAGAATGGTAATTCACCCTAAAAATACGATATGTTGTTATTACGAGCCGCATTTTATGACTATACGAAAAATACTTATCATGACAATTCAAAAGACCGCAATAAAGATAGATAATGTTTTTTATATTTTTTTGAACCCTCTCTGGCTGTTGTAAGGATGGATTTCTCAATTGGGTTCATTCTATTTTAGGTGAGAGAGTAAAACCGAGTATCCTTTTCTTCCTTCATCATCCTTTTATCATTCGAGTGCCATATGTGCAATGCAACACTTATCGCCATAATGCATTCAATTGAAACCTCCGTTGTTGCCCTTTTATCTCCTAAAATAGACAAAAGCCAGTAGCACAAAAACGGTTCCAAGGTCCTTTCACAAGGGTATTCTTCTGGCTGCGCCCTAATACTTTGGATTTTGAACGACACAATAAATATGATGATACAATTTGCGGTGGAAACATTTTTTTGCGGTTCAGTGAATAATTTTGCTTGGCAATTTACACTACGAAAATTATCCGTATTCCAAATACTCCAACTCATTGATTTAATAAATAAATCGAGGTGTCAATCACTTATAACAATCATTGCATTGTTTCAAAAGCAGATTCAGTCAGTGCCTTATTATCACATTATCAGTGATGAAGAGGACACTTTATCTATTTTCGGATACAGATTTTACTAGAGACTATGGGATTCAAATTAGGCATTGCAGAGCGTCTGGTTGGTGACTGTTCGTTGAATCTGTTTAATGTCAAATGACAAGTGGAAGGATTCTCATCTTCCTTCTTCGTTGGACATATCTGATCTGTCGGTAAAGACTTAATGACTCGTCTTATTCCAATGGTTTTATTTTATTGAGGCTTATCTCACGTCTCTTTTTCTTCAGACGTTACATGTTGACAAGTCCAAATGATTGTGTATAGGTCGGAATGATGACTAGCGTGTTTTAATGAGACCTCCACATTGTGCCGTACATTTTAATCACAAAAAGATAATACACAATTTAAACTCATTTTATTAGCAGGACTGCTACATAAAGAAGCAAGAAAAGGGACAGAAGCACTGAGCGCATCACACAAGGACGACGATGATGGGAAAATTAGGGGCGACATTGTGGCTTCCTGCATTGCTCATCTCATTTTCCTAATCTGTATTTTTTACTTAAAGGTTTCCCGAATATAAAGTTAATAGTAAGAGAAAAGGACGAATCGTGGTCCCAAGTGGATATTTCTCCTCGGGTGATCAAGATGGATTGCATTTCCAACAGGCAAAACAGGTTGACACAGACTGCCAAATCGGAGAGTGAGATAATGGCTAGTTCTTGTAATCAGAGGACGCCTTTGCTTAATAATCCATCATTTTTTTTCTTTACCTCCCAGTTTTCAGAGAGATTTCTCGGATGTAGCATATATAAAGCTTTAAAGATTTTGAGCCATGCCTGATGCTTTTTGACTTTGAGTCAATTACCATTTTGAATGTGGAACAAAGTCCTCTCTCTCCTTTCTGAGTGATCCAGATCCAGATCCTTTTGGTTTGACTTCTGTCGTCGTCCTCCTCGTCGTCAAAAGTCCCTGGAGGGATAAGACGAGACGTGCTGTCTCCAGAATGCTGTCGGTGAACGTGACATAAAATTCCCTTTCATTAGGCGGTGGTTTCAATCAATAGGAATCTAACGAATGCATGTTGACTAAGTATGTTTGTGTGTAAAGAGCACAAAGTTATACTCAAACTCATCTGTATCTGTTCCAGAAATATCAAGAATATGTCATTTTTTTTTCCTTTTTCTTTTGCTATACCAGATGTTTCCTTTTCCCGACTCGTGTGCTGCTTAAAATGCTAAACAATGCAAACACTAAAAAGCATTTTGAAATAGATGTGACTCTGGGTCATAATTAAATCACTATATGCAAAAGATCCTATACTTTTTCATTTTATACCAAAAACCACCCTAAAATACTTAAAAAACACGTCATTCACTAAGAATTCTACTGTCTTTTTTTCTCGACTTTATTAGGATTTTTTGAAAGGCGACTACCTAATGGCCGACTTTTTACCACCTCGTTTCATTCTCTAATGAGAACACGTGTTTTGCAAAAGAATTGGACAAAATATTTGGACAAACAATATTTTTCAATTAGGAAACTCATAATTTTTGAATTTTGAGTACCTCAGGGACACAAAAAAGAGGAAGCAAATTTGGTAACTATGCGCGTATTACACGGACACTCACTCAACATACAAAAAAAGTAGTCAACGATTCTCCTAATGAATAATTCTCAAGTGGATTTTCTCTTAACATGTCTTTCTTGAGCAGTTTATCCATTTAATTTACGCTCATCGATTACACAAACAAACATTCGGACGATGTAACTTGCTTTGCTCACACTATAACAGCAAAAACAGCACCTTGCTCCAAGTAGTGTGGTTTTGAGATTCAAAAAAGGGCATGTGTTTAAGGGAACATCGTATCTGAAGACTAGCCAGGAGGCCTTCCAATTAATTAACCCGCTCCTGTTTTCCTCTCGTCAAGTGCGAACGAAACATGTACGCCTTCACTGAAAATAGATAGAAAACAACTCGTGTGTAAAAGCCTTCTTTAGTCATTAATTTAATGACTGGGATGCATTAGGAAAACTATTTTGATTTGAAAACTTTAGACAAAGTGACTTTTCTTGGGAAAAGCTGCACACAAAAAATTCAAAAACGCATTGTTGTATATTTTATTATTCCCTACCTGAAGGTACCGCGATGTTATTTTTCGGATAAGAATCAATCGTGTTTAGGATAATACGGTTTGCACAGTTCACCATCAGAGCAATAATAACCTTGAGGACAGGGCTCGAAATCTTCACAGTAGTATACTCTATCTGCTTTCACAAACGCTATGAAAAACAATGAAAAAATAAAGAAGAAAATAGTCTTAAACTTTTCGAAATTCGATTGATAGAGTTCCATTTTTTGAAATTGTTGTCTTTTCTCCTTAAAAAGGAATTTTTCTGATGAACTTGGATCCACAGGACGGTATTCTCTAGTTTTTATATATAGTATTAGTATAATGTATTCTCATGACATGACAAGTCGCGTGACAGTTTTTATCTTCGAACTGCACAAGGAATTCGGAAATTACAGCAGCAAATTGTTATGCAACGAGGAATAATATTATATTATTCATGAAGACCAATTTGAACAATGATGAACCGTACGACGAGCGCACTCCTGCTGGAACCGCAACTTCCTTTTCAATGTAAATGTACTTAATCGTAATAGACAAAGCGCCATCGTCATCTTCATCGAATAAGACAACCAGACGTTGTCTGTACGCCGGAATTGGCAATGCACGTTGGACTAACCTAACTGCCCATTTGACCGTATAGAATCGTAATACGACGAAAATGAGATGCAATGAACTCTGGGACAATGGGGCAAAAACATAATATACGCGTTCAGGTCGCTCGTGCCTCCAGAATTTTGGATTGGTTTCTGTGCTCCTGTCAATTATCGAGTGATTCACGGAAGTTCACCTGAGGAAACTTGTAGCCTCGAGTCGATTTGTATTCTGGACTCAGTTTGGGTGGACGTGAGCTAGGAATTACAATATAAAGTAATTTTCATTAGAACGTATTATTAGGAGAAGAACAGAGTAATTAGAAGGTAGTGTGGGCTCACTATTTGTGCCGTAATGAGCTTCTATAGGACAGGATCAGGAACAGTAGAAAGGCATAATGCCACTTTGTAAAGGTAATGAAGGCTAGTCTGTTCACTGCTTGCATTTGAGACTCCAGTTTCTGAAATAGGGCATTTACGCAGTAGTGATGCAACTTGACCTAAGAAACTCTGTTTTCAGTATTTTATTATGGAACTTAGTATTTGCGGGAATTGTTATTGGAGTCGGTACTAGCTTCCGTTACAAAAGTCCGTTCCGATTCCCGTTTCGAAAGATAGGGGAAACACCGGAGTACACGAAACATTATATTTGGTAGGCATACAATTAAAAGTTTGAATAAGAATTCTTCTTATCCTGCATTGTCGGCGGGCACATTCTCCTCATCATCTTTGAGGAGAATGAAGACAAAAGTCTCTCGTCTCTGCATGCGGCGGGCGGCTCTCAAGCTTTTTTGGACTACAAAGTAACAAACTAACAAGAGAAAGAAAGAGATAGAAAATAATGCGTTATAAAGAAAGGAAAAGGCATGAGGGACTTTAGTTGTAGCTTCTAAGGGAGAAGGAAAGAAGCACATAAGTCTAGTCATTCATATATGGAGAAGTTGGCGTTGCTCGATTCAGTCCTGCGTGACCCTTTTGGGAGCTTAACGAAGCCGATGGACGTGACCTGACTTCCTCAACAGGCAACACCTACAAGAAGGTCTTCTTACTTCTTCCCTTTATTCTCTTCTCTCCCGAAGGAGACTCATTGGAAAAAACGTGTTTGCGGACCCGCAGTTGAAATGCACGTCTGTCGAGTATATATATGTCCTTTACCCCCGAAAATTCACCCAAAGACAAGAAGCGAAGTGAAGTCACTTCTTCGGAGAGTCACACACATTCAGTGTTATATAGTATTTTACCGTGTTCACTCGTGATGCAGCTTCTGTCTGATGGCTACAATGATTGTCGAATGGGATCGAATCCAATTTCAGACTCGAATGAAATCTAAATGATGATCCTATATGATTCCTGTCCAATCCTCGGACCGTCTGTCCATCCTACCCTTCAGTCCCGAGACATCTCTGTCTGTCAAAATCCTTTTTGCTTATCTCCATCTTCCAATGTCTTTTTAAAGTCAACTGTTTCTTCTGTTTCAATGTCTTTGAACTATTGTTTACTTAACACACAAGAACTCAAGGAACAAAAAAACACATTCTTTCAGTGTAATTTCAAACACTGTACGCATCCTAATTCCTTGTATCATCTGTACCAATTTCTGATTAGACATGCAGCAAACAAGGTATCAAATAACAAAAAGCCGATCGTTTCCTTCGCAAAAATTCTTACAAAACTTGTTGCTATATTGTACCAAAGTGTAATCACTTGTCACTGTCAAACAGTAAAACCACAAAGTACAGATACCTTTTGCAAATTGCATGTAAAGCAAACACTTTTTTGTGTCTCATTTACTATTCAAAGTCAAACGGATGCTTTTACGTTACAATGTTACAAGGTTGATTTTTTGATACTTTTTGCGCCGTGACTTGTCTAACCTTCCAAACCGTTCCTTTGAGTTTTTACAGTAAAAAATGTACTAATGTGGATTCGTCACTGTTTGACCACTGACGATTCTTTATCTTCAGAGCCAAACCTGTAAATGTGTTGTGGACCTCTTTTTCTGTAGATTTTCGTTTTGTGGTTTTTGTGAGGTCAAAACTTTTCACTGTACCGTTTGTTTACTGTACGCCATGCCCCATTGAAGTAAACAGAGTCGGATTATCTAAACCACTGTGTCACGACGGAAAAGCACGACTGTTACAAATAATACAAAGTGCGATAAAATACAAAGTGTACTAGACTAGTACCAAATCTGCAAAATAGGCTTTGAACATTTCAAGCGTGCAAACAATGTTAATTTAAATACTCAAGACTTCTTTTTTAAGTTTCGGAAGTTTCGGGAAGTTTAAAATGCTAAAAACCTTTAGTGCATTGAATCCACAACATTTGTTGACTCCGTTTTACATCTCACGTCTCACCGTAGTTTTATAAAGCCTATTTCCAATAATGACGTATACTCGACATTCCATTTTTATGGTATGCCGGTATGCGTTTCACTGCTTTACCTGTAACAATATTTCGGGGATTTATGATACCCTATATTGCAGTTTTTTGGGGAAATAAAACAAGTTAAATGTTTTTGAGTATTTTTTGAAGTTGTTTGCAACTGAACGCTACAATCTTTCAATTTAGGATAAATGGTTTTAAAATGTGAGTAAAATCAGTAAAATGTTGAAATCCTGCTTCAAGGCTAGTTGGTAACATAGCTTGAACCAGTGGAAAACAATGAGATGATGAATGTACATAAGTAAGCGTGAGAGAAATCAGGAATCGTGCGGTTACAAAAGTGATTATTCATGTTCAAGTTCTGACGATTATGTGAAATGTCCAATTGGTTTCCACTTGCAGGAGGTGGTAGATTATTATAAAATGAAAATGAATGACGGGCCGTATTACTTAATTAAAAAGCGAAGGTGGTGTCAAATTATTACACCTTCATTGACAGCTGTCAAGCACACGCACGCGACAGTGGATTTGTTTCCCTCGTCTTCCTTCCGAGCCATTGTAATGATTGTCTTTCCACATTTATGGGGAAAGTAACGCTTCAGTACGGAAAAGGGATTTGTTTGTAAGCCCTAATCCAATTTCAAGATTTAATTTCCGTGCAAAATCATTCCATATTGTCCGTCGTAATTTCTCATTTACCGTCTCTTTCTCTCTACCATTCAAAACAAAAGGAATTGTAACGACTTTCATAAACTTTTTATAGGTGCTTAACCCAAAAAGTTGTCTTTGTAGTAAAATAACATATTCAGCAGTAAAAAGCACGGGTGTATGCAATATTATACAGGAATATTTCGTTGTTCATATGTTCGCAATCTTCGTTCTTCAAAAACCGTATCTTTTGTCAAATGGTTGTACAGTATACAATATAATAATTTTGACGATGGAAAAGGCCATTTCAACTGAAACGATGCATGTTAAATAGAAACATTAATAATAAGTTTATGTATTTGTTTTAAGTATCACATGAAATCACACGAAGAATTTTTAAAAATACAAAGGTTTGCGAAACGACGGAGGTCTCAGAGACGTTCATTTTCATGCCGATTCTTGTTGTTTGTAAGTGTTGTTGACTGCGACTTCAGAACTCTTCGTTAATAATTGAAAATTGAAAATTTATTTTTCATGGTATGTTTTCGAGTGTACCGTACGTTTTTTTACTTGCATCGTTTCTTGTTTCCCAAGACGCTTATTTTTGAGATGTTTTAGATGTTTTAGATGTTCTTTCTCTTTCTTACAGGTGAACCAAAAACATGGTGACAACGGTGTGACAGAAATAGAGCATCGTTCAAAATATATGACCGTCAGGTGGTGCAGTTTTGCTTGTCAGTCAGTGTTTCCGTGAGAATTGTGCTAATGTGCAACTACATTATAAAGAAACAGTAACACGGAACTTTTACACGTAAACATGGCTTTAGTTCAAAACGTAACTGGATTTGAAGTCGAAAGGATTTTTGTTTTAGAGAAAAGGAAAACTTGTTTTTGGCAGTTTCCAGAGACTAGAATGGCTCCCTTGAAGACAGTTGTCTCGTAAAGTTGAGTGACATGGACGCTGACACTTTCAAGCTGTAAATATACATTACGTATGCATCTTCTACTACTGCTGAAGAAAAATGCGCCTGATATACACATATAGTTACAATGGAAGACGAGGAAAAGAAGGACTGAATAATCGGAAAACACAGTGGCAACTGGCAACAGGAGCTAAAGAAAAAAAGAATTTTTTGTTCCAATGCAATGTACAACACCGTATATTTTGACTCTCCAGGTCGGTTTTATAGGGAAAGAGGACCAAAGTTACCACCAAGAGTGACTGTCCTGCTCTCGTCGTCTTGAGTCTTCGTGTGCGAGTCCCTTATGAAAGTTACGAAGAGAAAAAAAGCGTGAGTGCGTTTGCCTTTCGGTTTATTCGGAGAAGATAAAGTGTTTTATTTGAGTTGGAGGCCATAGCGTTTGTCCCTTTGCTCACACACGGGGATGATGTTTTATGTCTCGGGTAAGAACGCGATCCGAATTTTCTCGTTCGCATCTTTAGTGATCCCTCGGGAAGTCTCGTCCTCTTTCCCGTTTAACTTCTCTTGCCTCTCCTCAAATTATTACTCGCACATGCCATTCTATTATCTTACACGTTTATTCCACCTTCTTTCTTTTTTATGCATGGCTATTTTCCACACAAGGAAGAGAAGAGAAAAGACACAGTCGTCCTCTGAAACTGCACCATCTCAAAGCTTATATGACATCAACATTGCCTTGTTTATATGTCCAAAACGAGTCGTTCTTATAGCTCGTTTTTTGCTTTTTTTCATATTGTCGCGTCGTCTCTTCCACTGTATTATTCCCATTCAGGTTTATTCCAAACGGTTAGTTGCATCCAGGCAGCTGCTTTTAATAAAAAGCTCTTGGAAAAAGGCACTTTTTCGTTTATCTGTATGCAACACTGGGAAAATGCTCCATTTCCAACTGTTCGAATCTCTCGTTTACTCACTTTTCCTTGGATGAAGTTGTTTAAAACCATTCAGTGCGAAACTATGCTCTTTCTCTTTCTGTTTACTTCCTTTGACTCTTCTCTGGTTCGATCCCTTGGGAATACTTTGAGAATGTGTCATAGAGTCATACACTCATACTCATACACTTGTCAGAGTAGCTGAAATTGCTCTTCCCGACAACCAGCAAAGGATGATCTTCTTAAGATGAATGGTGTAAAGCGAACACATTACCTTTATGATTTCCGAATTGGCATTTATCAAGCAGTCAATATAGTGAGACGAAACTAATATTGTGCAACAAAAATCAAATATAATTTAATTTGGTTTCGATTTGGATTTGGATTACTAGGAACTGGGACTCGCAATACTCGTAAATCTGTTTCTGTAATTCAAAACCGACTCGATAAACAATACAAAACCACGCGTAAAACAATATCCTTTAGGCCTTTAGCAGAATTGGTTTTGGGAAATGTCAAACGCGAGAGAGGAAATTGGCATGTGGTTTCAGAATCGCAGACGAAATGTTATTCGCATTTTCATTGTGAAGAGATTTCTAGAGATTTCGACGTAATGAAACGGCACCTTTGAATAAATCAGGTGGCGAGAGTACACAGTTTGTCATTTGAACTGACTGAGTGAGCCAAAAACGAAAATTTAGGTTTGCCTTTCCTTTCGTTTCAAATTCCATCGAATAGAATAGTGAATTCAAATCAACCTTCGAGTCAACAAGGAAATTTAATCAAGAAGTAATCCGTCACATTTCGGCAGCATAATTTAGGTTTTCTATGCAAATTCCCTCGACTGTCTGCCTTGCTTGCCTGGTTTCAGAGCCACATCAAATTCCCCGTGCTTCTCTCTCTCTTCGCTCTTGTCTAAAGGAAATTTGCAATCAACCATTCAACGCGAGAAATTGCCTGTCTCTTTCCCTCTTTTCCTTTTGCAATAGGTTTATTATCCAGATACGACGAAGACCATCACATTGCGTGTGCAGTCCGTTTTCTCTTGTTTGAATCTCAATGAATGCAATTCTAATTCCAATGAAACCTTCTCTTTTAAACTTACTCTCTTGAAGTCGGAGGGTGAGTTTACACGCGGCCGAGCGGGTGTAAGCGGGTGGCGTGATTCTAATTGTCGATGTCGTACGAAATGCCTGTCTAACCCTATAAAACTCAAGGAATTATAAACAAGTAGTCACAAGAAGAACTATATGCTTTATATACGACGCTTTCCCCGGTCTTCCTCTCCATTTTCATGTATTTGCATGACAAGGCACTGTGAGTCTTTTTGGTTGCTGCCCGCTCACGCCTATTTTAATACTAATTTGCAGGAGAACATTGATACCTGTTTGACTTTCTCCTCAAGAAGAACCTGAGTGGAAACAAAATCTAAAAGAGAAAGTTAGGATCTTGGCTCACTCAAGAATGATTTTGCAAAATTTCAGTTTTCCGAAGATAAACGTAAAGCGTTTTCTTCAAAGCCGCCATGTCAGATTCATGAATTAAATTGAAAGCTTTATAACCTTGTAAAGTGATAAATTCGACACAGTGAACGAACAGTGAACGGAGAACGAGAACTTAGAGTTAGGACTTTCTTCTTCACTTAAAGACACGAGAAATTCGAACCAAAGAAACTGTAACGAACTTAAAGAGGAAAAGTCCTTTAGAATTTGCAAAAGGCAACATTTGTAAGGTCCAGTTGATTCGTTGAAAGTGCTACTGCTGTACTCCTGACTTTCACACAGAAGGAAACGAAGCGCGTGAAACTAGAAAGTGGAAATTNGTTGAAAGTGCTACTGCTGTACTCCTGACTTTCACACAGAAGGAAACGAAGCGCGTGAAACTAGAAAGTGGAAATTAAGGTGCGGAAGAGAAAATTAAGAGCAACCGGTTGGGGTTCTTTTACAAAAAGTCTCTTCTTTCTATGGGAGTGTGATGGAAATAAAAGACGAGTCTTGTAAAAGTTAAGTAAAACTTACCGAAAAGATAAGTTAGTGCGAGAACGAAACACTGTTCTCACACGAAGAGAAGTGCTCTTTTACCGCATTTAATGTGAAAGAAACCGAAACACAGGCACGCAATCGTTCTTCTGGTTCTCGCCTTTACGTGATCAAAGAGACAGCGTTTAGTATAACTCATCCAACACCTTTTTTGCTCTCCTTTTTCGAAGAAATGAAGTGTTCTCAATTGGGGACAGGAAAAGAAACGAAGGAGCAGAGCAGAACAAAATTGAATTTTTGAAGCTGTCAATTAATAACAATTAAGGAAAGTCTGATTGCATCCTTTTCTCTCTACATCAACTTTTCATCAGTATTAACTTTATCGTACTTTTCTCTTGTTATGAATGAAAAGAGAAGTGGCAGAGGGAAAGATTTTCCTTGGAATATTTTCTCCAAGTTTGTCTTTTGCTCTACTTCCTGCCCATGTTGTCTTGATTACAGTCATGTAACGTCGAGAAAGAGCAGATCCGCGGAAGAAACGATGACTCTCAAATTCGGTTCAGTTGGTCGCATCCAAAAGTTCCAGTACCGAATCTACTGAAAGGAACCATTTCGCTATTGCTTTTCCTTTAAAACATTCCTTATTTGGACTTGACTGTGTGTGACTTGACTAGTTTCACTCTTCGTATTTTGCTATCCTTTTTCGAATGCGAGTTAGTGTCGAGGTTCACCGCACACAGTGCCTGTGTTCAATTTCTTCATCTCATTTCATCCTTCTTCTCTTGTGTCTTTTCGAGTACGTCGCTCCGTGTCATTTTCCCTTCTCATTTCCTCAGCTTTGCTCACTTCCTTAGATCGGTTTAACTCAGCTTTACTTACTCCAAGAATCTCTATGAAGCCGTCAAGGAAGTCTCTTCCCGGCATGGAGTATCCGCCTTTTGCTCCGAAAAGAAGATCTTGAACGCATTTCGTCTTCTTCCATTTCTTACTTAGTGCGTACGCCAAAATCTTAAAGTGCACAGATACACAAGTATCGAGCCAAAACTGACTAAAACTAACTAAGTAAGTCACAGATATATTCTACCAAGTTTTCTCTTTCCTATCCACACTGTTTTTAATGGATGAGTGGAACTATAGACTTGATACATATAAACTATAAATTCCAGTCTTGGATCTTTTGGAGCTGAGTTCAAGTCGGTTATTCCAGTTTTGGGAATTGCCACTGGAGAAAGTGAGCAGGTGTCACCCTTCACACTTGCCTCCTTTTGTTGCCTGTCGGAAAAGTTTCCCAGGTCCATCCTTTATCTTCTCTCCGACGGCTAGTTAGCCCCGGTAAATAAATGTGCCCTTATCCTCACTTGTGTCTATTCGCTAAATCCCAACCTTTTGCCCCGGTTTCACAACCCGAGTTTTGTTTTCTCTTCGAAGAAACAACTGTAGTGACAAAAAGCAGTAGGGACAGCCACAACTCGTTCATTTTCAAGAGTAAAACACAGAAGCAATTTCAAACGAATAGAGCGTCGGCTGGCATAATCACTTGTGTGAACGTTAACATCAAGTCTTTCTCTTTCCTATAATTCCAAAGGTTCAAAGCCAAGCTACTGTAAACTTATAATACTTTCTGGGCTGTGCAAAGCAATGATTCTTTTCCGGGAAAAGGAAAGCAGTAGTTCGTTGCATCAAAGTGGTTGCTTTAACACTATTCCTTTGTCACATTACGTTTCTTGTGGGAATCCCAATTTGAGACACAAGCCACGGGAATTTTGCTGCATCCCAAAAGTCTCCTGAAGTCAATTTCCTTTTGAAGGCGTTTCCTTTTCCATGTCTCCTACTCGGGTACAACAAGGTTGGTGGTTTTGCGTTTTCTGTTATATTACCCTACAGTTGTTAGTAGCAGTTTCTTAAACGCATGTTCTTGTGGGCCATTTCGGTTTAATTTATTTAAGAAAATGCAGGGCAGCAACCTAAAACCTTTGGAAGCTTATCTACTGCGGAGAGTGCAATTGCTTCGTAATTACTCTGACTCTGCCTTTGCACTTGTTTATGGGAGAAAACAAAGAAAATTCCTCGCAGCACCTTGTCTTGAGAGGTGAATCTGGAGTGACTGAGTGAGTTTAATATTTCAAGGAGAGGAGGACGCAAAGTTGCTAATCAGGTAGTTAGATTAGATGAGAGCTAGACTTTGAGAGAAGAGGAATGTTTAATTAAATGAAACCCACGAACCCTCGTCGTTCCCATCTCAGTCAAGCTGAAATAAGTGCATGCATGTGTAACCAGACACATAATCTCCAATGTACGAGAATTGTACGTACATTTATATAAAAGTCCTACTTACTATACACCACATTTTATTTAGTATTTTGCAACTCGTTTCTTCTTTCTGTCTCAAAAGAAGGCTTTTAAAATCCCGGTTGTAATTTTGTAGTTGTTGTCCCATTGTCTCGTCATCGTCACTCGA
>JABASF010001421.1:0-22378 GCA_019776145.1 Harlomillsia oculata | reverse complement strand
AAACGCCCTATTCAGCTATTCTGAATACAAAAAAATGGGGCAAGAGATCTCACTTGAGAAGTGGAAAAGTCGAGTGCATTAGCCAGTTTATCTGTATTTCATAATTTTTTAGTATATTTTATGTGAAGGGATGGATTGTGAAATGCGAAATGAAATCTGAAATTTTATATAATTTGATTTGATAGAACTGTTTCACCGAGTGATTCTGCTAAGCGGTTCGTCAGCGAGTCCGTGGTCTTTCCAAAGAAACTCGAAGACAAACGTGAGAAAATTGGCTCAGACGCTAGGGTGTTTAGGAGACAAAGGTCTGTTTTCAGGGATGTCGTCCCTGGACTCGGTTCAAGGTGCACTTCCGCTCCAAAGTGTTCCAATCAGCTTGCCAGTCCTTGCAGCGCCGGTGGTTTCAAGTTTGAAAGCGGCGGATTCATTGCCCGACATAAGCAACTGCTTGCGCGCAGTCCCTTTGGACCAATTAATGTCAACTGGCAATTCTCAGTTGCTTCATCCTCGATTCTTAGCTCGCTACGGTCCGCTCATCGACTCGTCCGTGGTCAAGTCAGATTTTGTGTCGGAAATGAAAGTGGATGGACACGGACACTTCTCATCAATCCCATTGCTAATGGGCACGTCCACTTTGGAAGCCTTCGGTGAGCTGAACACAGAGGACACTGAAGATGGGATATCAGAGCAGAAGAGAGACCGCATCCTTCGTACCTTCGTGAGAAACGTGTTCGTCTTCCACCTCAATGAGATTTACTCTACAATCAAGAACGAGTACACGGACTGGGAGAAACCCAGAAAAGATTTCGTGGATGTCCGGGATTCCATTCTAAACATCCTCAGTGACGGGCTTACTGTTGCTCCGCTCATACAAGTCGCTTCCATGCATTCTGCCAAATCCAATGCCAAAACATTCCTCTTTCACTTCCAGTACGAATCCGACCATTCCGTCTATCCTAACGTAAGCCATTTTTGCCCCTTTCCTCATTTACTCTTTCATATCTTCCAAAAACTTACAAAATTCATTTTAAAAAATCTGTCTTGTCTCACAAACAGCGAATCGGGAGCATCAGTGATGACCTGTTGGAATTCTCAATGGGACACATTCTTCTCGGCAAAGTCCATAATGAACGAAGTCTTCCACCATTTTCCTCCAATGATGTCAAAGTTGCCAAATCCGTTGTTCAGTATTTGACAAATTTCATCATTTCAGGGTGCGTTTTAATGTCCACATTTTCATAAAACACGCATCATAAACTCTCACATTTCACACAACATAAAACAGTTAACGGTTTACTACATTGTCGTTTTAAAAAAATGGTTTTCAAAAATCCACGTTCCTTTGAACTCTGGTGAACAGAGTGTATATTTGTTATCACATGAGAATCGAGGGAGAGTCATTACGAAGTAGTCTTTTGCGAAGTCGCGGTGCATACGACCAATTGATCCCTGCAACCTACTTTCTCCTCACAAATCAACCCGCATTACCCAGGCTGTCGCTACCAGAGAGAAAGCAGCGTTACTCCATACACACACAAGCCGCACGCTCACACACTCACATCGTAGTTAAAGTGATAGGAGGGAAGAGATAGGCATTTTGAAATTGTCCCAATGCAGTTGGCAATGGCTAATGTTGATTATGTGCCTTTTTGGCGACTCTTTTTCCCTTGCAGGGATCCAAATAGTGGCTATGATGGATCGTCTGTTGAAGATGCTCAGCTCCCATTTTGGGACTCGTACGACCCCATTAATCAATTTTATTTGGAAATTGGTGAGTTACGCTTTCACTCTTGCCTTGCATAGCTAAACTTGTCTCACTTTTTCTCTTTAAAATACGTTATTCCAGTCTCACATGACCCAACTTTCCTCCAACAAATATTAATACTGTGAATTACATGGGACTTTATCATGGGTCCCTTGTTGACAACATCTTTCTGATCTTACCGCCGCCGCGGCGCTAATGTGCATGCTCACACGAGACGTTTTATTGCCTTTTTTGTCCTTCTCTTGCTTAATGGTCCACAAAATGAAATGGTCTAACCCAAATTTTGAAAAATCCTCAAAAACTATCCTCTCATTTCAATACCTCGATTGTGATCCATGACTTGGTCACTTGAGTGTTCTCACGTCACTCCTATTCCTTGTAAAATGTTCGGCAGGTCATCACCGGAGAGAATGAAACCACCCGGGATAGTAATATATAATCCTGGATTCTATATATAGACTATAGAGTTGTTATAAAAGAAGATCATGTGTGTGGGAGAGAAAAAAATCGTAATGAAGTCTTGTGTCTTTTTTTGTGTGTGTGGACGAGAAGGTGGCGGAGAGCCACGGATGCGAAGCCATTACAGAGGTCATAAGATGGCTTTGTGGCTGAATCTGATCCCTCAATTACACCAGTCGGGAGGCTCCGATGTGGCAATGCTTCATCACAATTTCCGGGAAGAAAAACCAGAATTCTATGAAGGTTCGGAGACGACCATTTTTTTGAGTCGAGTAGTAGCACGTACTTAAGATCCTCTTTTCTCTCAGAAAATAGTCCTTATATCCTTCAAAATGGATCAACGGCCCTGCCTTTCCTCTTCCTCTGGTCGTTTTGAGATCTCCTCCTTGTGCTGTGTAATAGTCCATCTCATAAAAGACAATAGCGGAGGAATTTGGGGTTGAAGACACATGGGAGTCTTGGACCAATAAGTACTTCATCGGGGAGACAATGCGGTTTTTTGTGTTTGTGGCTCCTACATCTCGTTTGAAACAAGGACCATATTGTGTATTCATTCCTTTCCATGCGAATACATTTCACCATGCATTTGGCATTACATTTGACACAGAGCTTAATATCATTACACCCACGGTGAAAGGTTGGAACACTCTCAGATGAGGCTTCCCAAGTGGTCGTTCTCCTCATTGCCTCTTCAGGAACGACACGGGACGATGTCAACGACGGCCTTGAGTACAAATGGTTATGTCACAAAACGCCCACCAAAAAAACGCCTTTTAAGCTGTGTCTATAGCACAAAAACTAGCTTATACCGTCCTCCAATCTACACTTTTTATGCTTTTCTCCTCTCCACACGCGTCCATAAACGTCATTAAGCTGGAGGAACGCTGCGGCTGGGAAAAGTTGCAATGGAACAGGACCAGGGAAAACTGAATCCAAGGCTATTATTATTACTATCACTGATAACGATAAGGGTTTCCCGGACTGAATCATCTTGAAGGGAAAGGATAGGCGGGATCCCTTGTCCTAGTGCAAGATTCCATTTCTCAAGAAGCAGATTGTACGAGTAGGAGGACCAAACTCCGGAAAACTCTCCAGACTTTTCATTTCCAGAGATCCGAAACTTAGTTCCTTTCCCTTTCCAGACGAGATGAGAGAATGAGAGCCAAAAACCAAAATATCATGCCAGAAATGACGAAAAGTATCGTAATGTAATGACTAAGTTTGCTTCCGTGTAATAATTTTCCATTTAGAGTGTTAAATACTGCCATTTCAACTGGTTTTAGTTACAGTTAGAGAGCTGTAAAAGATGTAATTGTAATTTGTTTTCATGCTGATTTGAAATTTTGAATTGTAATTAGGGACGGTAAGAGAACAGCAGAAGTTTGCAGTGGATGATGACACATCATTGCAGATTGGATCGGGAAGTTCGACTGGAGGAGGGAAGACGAAGATAACTGACACGTCTGGAGATACAGAAGAAGACTCAGGAGACAGAGAAGAAGACTATGGGGACACTGGACTCAAACCCCGGTCCAAGAATCCAGATAAGGGAAGACAACACGGGATCCAGCCGACGTTGTCTCCAGCCGTCATGAGTACCTCTGAGTGTCCGCCGAATGCGACGAATGCGTCGACGATTGGAACCAACCCTGAGTCAGGAGACGGGTCGAGACCCGGTGGTCCTGCGGATCGTGACCTCGTTCGACAACTTGCAGCAGCCCACTACCATTCCTACGGAACGGCACTAGGCGTCACAATAGGCGTAGGCTGCTGTTTGCTTTTGCTCAATTTGCTCATCTTCCTTGCAATCTATCATCAAAAAACGCACAGGTGAGTTTTTTGAGTATTTTTCTTTCATGAATTTGAAATTGCGGGTTTTTTCAGGAAAGTATACAAGCGAGAGATACCGGTGGAAATGCAAGTACGGGAGCCAGGCCAGGGTTGAAGACTCATCTGAGTGTGGAACGAAAGGCGAATGTCATTCATCCACCATAAATAAATCTCCGGATATCCTCAAGTCAGGTTGAGTGAGATTTACTCTTCGAAGCGCTGTGGAAAATGCCAACGTTATCTTGTGCAGGGTCCCTTTTTGGAAACGAACACATTTCCGAAATAAGTCTCCTTTAGCTGACAGACTGTATTATCCATATTCCTCTCTTGACACGGGCTTCTGGCCCCTGTCTTCCACAATGATCTAACAAACCGCAGACGCTGCTCCCGCTCCTTCTGCACAAACCCGAGATTAATTTACAGGGAAATTGGGTGGATAACGCCAGAATGACATGGCAAAGTCAAAAGTGGCAGACGTTGCACTCATTTTGAACCTTGAGGCTTGTCTGTGTGTCACTGTGATAGGGATTCCAGTCGACACATTAATAATATTTTCCTTCCTCTTAAAAAAATACCCATAATACCCGCTATACACATCTCCAAGGGTATTGTGTTGAATTGTGTAACACAACAGTTCACGAAAAGTTAACCAGACACGAGCCGAGCCGAGCCATGTCAAAAAATGCTTTTATACCTGATTGGTGTTTGCGGTCGACTAGCGTTGATGCTGACAGGTCGCTTTCACTGTATTATGCAAACTTTACAATGCACTGGATAAAAAATGGAGTTTCCTTTAGTAAATTACATTGAAATTGTGAAACTTGTGATGTTATTGCAGTGCTCCAACGACGACATATCAGGTGAAAGAAGCATCACTTGAAGATGAAGAAAATCCGCTTCCGCTCCCATCGTCTTTGACTCGTCCCCGAAGCCATGGGGACATTCGTCAGTCGGGAAGTAGCGTGGGGGGAAGTGTGAGTTTCCCAGCGCTGTACTCTGACGACGGGACAGATGACGACGACATTGTCCAAGAGCTGCGAGAGTGTAGTACGCTGTCGTCCAGCTACCGAATGAAAAGCAAAGATCACTCGGGCTCGAGTGGATTCTGCAGTCCAAGCATTCCCGAGCCACCTCCGCCGCCCAGAAGTAAGTCCGGGCACCGTTTCCTAAAAGCGACACGCATGCAATAACTCTACTATTACATATTACATTTCCAATATCATTCCTCATCCAAGTTCCAGGAATGATTAATCTTGTGGACCAGGGAAGTGGAGTGGCGAGTTGAGAGGAGGCTCCGTCTCCCTTAGTTTATTCCCGTGAAGCCCACTTCATCATAATTTTGAATCCAATTTGTTTCAGTGCGCAATCCGAGTCCATGACATGAGGAGAAGGCTCCTTCATCCTGTTGCCTCGACTAAAAATCATAGTAACACTCAAAAACTCAAAAGTCAGACACAAGAGGAGCTTTTATTATGAATTCAACACTCAACTATGAATAGCCGAGTCTACCCAAGGCTTTCTCCGGGCTTTCTCCATCAAATCCGATTCACACACATGCTCCCTCCAAATTGTATGCTGGAGGACCCACCCCACCAACTCAATCCAAAAATACCTCAAAATTCAAACACATTAACAACCCACTCCCATCTCAATTTTTAATTCAATCTGTACTATAAAAAATAAAAATACCAATCATGAAAATGTAAAAATGCTTTATTCATAAACATTGTTTCACCAAAATGAAGCTTGTTGATACACTGAAAGTCATGGGGCTATTAATTGTGATGTAATCTCGTAAACTAGGTGTGGACACTTGAATTGTTGCTAATTAAAATATAATGTACATGTACCGGTTTATAAAGTGACGAAATTGGGAACGTTACAATTAGAATTAAAAGTACTAAAACGAAATGCATCACAAACATATTTTTCTAATTCTAATTAAACAGATCTACGAGGCGATGATCAACATGTGCTACAATAATTGTTATGATCCGTATCGGTTCATTAGAAATTAAGAAAATAGAGAATAATAATCCAAATGTTATCCGTACGATTAACATTACGTCTATAATCTATATAAGGTCCTAACGGCTATATTATTAACTGATACGGCAACCATCTATATATAAAATGATTATCTGGGAAGATGCTTCCGTTTATGACTTGACTTTTCCATTACCTCTTACCTGTTGTGACTAAAGATATGGTTGAAGTTGAATGTATGTTGTGACATTGTGACATGGTCATTGTTGGAAATAAAGATTAACTATCGTGCTAAAAAAATGGTGTGTCTGGTGTACTAGGACAGGACACATGACGTACGTTTTTGGAGAGAAGACGAGTGAAAGCGAAAGTAAAAGTTGGTGTGATTCGCGAAAGATTCCTGTAGAATTTGTGCTGATGGGAAGTCAAAAAAAGAAAAAAAAGTAAACATTATTGCACGTAATGGTAAACTTGAAAAATGACAAGTAAGGAAGCTAACGCCTTTGCCTTCTTCAAGACACTTTGAGAGCTTCATGTCTCCGTGACAAGTTTCCTTAAACAACTTGCTCCTTTTCTGTTATTTTCTCCTATTTTTCTGAAAGTCAGTCGGTCGTCAGTCTCGAAACTCGGCTTTTTGTGTCCACACGAACTGAACAAGGAGAAAAGGAAAATTCAGAAACGAGCCTGCAGCAGCCTTGTATCACTTGTATCTTGTATCCTTTGCCCTGTTGTGGACTTGAGAAGGAGCTGCGACTTGCGACGTCACCCAACACGACGTCTTCAGAATGACAAACCATAGACATTTTGACCTCTTTGACATGATTAATCTGCACTGCGTACAGGCTCCATTCCATCCAACTTACTCATTCTCAATTCGCATTCTCATCCTTGTCATTTTGTATTCTTACGAAGCATTTGTATAGTGTCCAATAACAGTTTTCGAATAAGCAGAAAAGTCCGTATCGGGTCTTCTTGGAAATTGGGTCAGCGTTTTTTTACAATTGGGCACTTTTGGTCCACGATGATCCCGGAATTTGTGCTGTCTCTGTAAAAGACAGACCAACTTTGCGATTTCTGTCTCGCGTTTTCTTGACTTTGCGACCAGAATTGGAATCAAAAAGTCAAAAGATCCCATCATTTTTTATTGTCGTTTTGTAAGCCAGAAATATAAAAAAGGTGTTTACCCATCATCTTTTTGACAACTGGGACGGAAAAGTGAGTCGGGATGGAATTCTTATGAGGTTTGTACGAAAAAGGTGCACATGACGAAATGACCTTTTGGACTTTGCAGTGTCAGTTTCAGACTGTTCGCTCGTCCGTCGTTGACACTACGACATGTCGTTCCGAATACGAAATATATACCATTCCTTCCCGTTTTTTTCCAATTGTATTGTTGATGTCAGCATCATCGGCATGTGACATTTTACGTGAAATCGAAAACAAAAACCCGAGAGTCATAGCCAGGCGCCAGGTCAGCTCGTTTGTTGATGTTGGTCCAATCGCCACGCTTTGAAAAAATATCCAGGATTCATATTGAAATAAATGTCATTTGTACATTTTCGGACTGTCAAACAAAAACTCATATCTTGAAATTCCGTTGCTCTCATCGAAATCTATGGAAGATATCAAGTTTTCGGGTTTTGAACAGTGAACCAAACAAATGCGTGGGTTCGAAGAAAATGTAATAAACAACCTGTCAATCCCAACTCGGGTCCTTTCTCTTAGGATCTCGAATGTCAAGTTTACACTTGAAATGTTGTCCAGAGATATGTCAATCATTCGCTTATGATAAGAAACTGGGGAACAATACACAATGAAAAGGAAAGAAAAAACAAGAAAGCACAACCAGTTTTCCGGAGAAAACCCTGTGCTCCATCTGGAGAAAATTAGGATTCCTGGAGAAGTGGATTTCCGAAGCAGAGGTCTCTTGTCCAAAACGTGGAACGCTTTCTGAGAGAACTCGGAAAAGAATTACACTTTTAATATCAATCAATTCATTGAAAATTAATGTCAATAAATGAAACGACAAAACACTAACCGAATTAAAAGTAAACAATGGTAAAAACGAAACCCGAAACCGATTTTATGAATAATAGGCTTTCTTTTCGCAAAGGCGTATTGGACGTGGACCAATATTGGATGTCGATATCTCATAATTGTCATAATTCATCATTCATCATCATCATGCAGTGCTACCTTTGCATTTAATTGAGATTAATTAAAAATTAAAATGCAAAATCGAAAACTATAATTGAGCAATGTCGAGATTATCCAATTCCCGAATATTTATCATTTTGGTGTTTTCATTTTTACACAAAGTGTGTGCAGAAAACGAAATGTCTTTGTTGGATTGCTCAAAATCTGAAATAACCCTTCGATCCATTTTTATTCTTGCGGACATTCTCAATTTGACACTGTGGACTAATAATTGCAAGAATTTCAAGTGTTTACAAGGATTACAGTTTTCATTGTTGCTTCAAAATTACGAAAACACGAGTCCATTACAAAAATTGACAAACTTGGATGTGTCAGCTGCGGAATTTGACGTTCGCATTCGCATTTATTCGAATTCATCGCAATTTTGGAAGGTATCAAAATTTGAATGATTAACGGCAACGGGTATCGCACACTTTGAACTGTGATAGTCTAACAAAATTCTTAAACATAGGAACGAATTATAATTTCCGTGATCGGCGTCTTATTTCACAGGTACGAAGTTGCACAGATCAAAATTTCGACATGCCCCATAAAACTATTTGCATACTCTTCTACCCATGTTGTGTTTCGGGACAACTCAACTATGATGACGACGTGGCCCAATTCAGGGAATTTGTCCCATTGTCATCCTCATCGGCATCAAATGTCTATTTTTTGTACAGTACCCAAACATCCTTTGTTCTTTATGAACTGTCCACTTACAAAAGACGCTATTTTTCAAGAAAGCTCATTTTCAGAAAAAAGGGTGATTTGGTGAAAAACCGGTTTTCAAAATGGCATCAAAACGGTTTTTACTGGTTCATACGACGGGATTTGAGCGAATACGATCTGAAGGGGGAATCCGTCATTACGAGCGTCAAGGTATTTTAAAAATGAAAATGATTGCTTAATGATTCTGATTATTAGTTGATTTGATTATAATTTAATAATGAACGTAAAAAAATGGAGGAATCATCAAATCTACCATATGAAGTAGTTGTTCAACGCAATCCAGAAACGGAGCTTTTGGAACTCACAGTGGGATTTACTGTGAATCTATACAGATATTTACAGTTCATGCTTAATTTTAGGTAAATAATTTAATGTGGACGTAATTAATTGATAATTAAGTATAGTCAAATTGAATTTCGAATGCAAACAGTGAACAAGTCATTGTTGGACAAGGGCTCTCCAACGTGAAGGAGATGGATTTGGGTGAGAATGCCGTTGAACGGCAATTAAATATGGGTGAAGCTGACATTTCAATTTCACACAGCACAGTCACTGCAAACCGAAGTGAAAAAGTTGATTTCTTACCTCCATCGACGTCAGATAAGTAATTTGTAATTAGGAAGTCCTTAATTCATATATAATATAATAGTTTCGGTATAAATTACAGAACGACACGCACGTTTTTACAGAGTTTTTATATTTTTTCGACAACCTCCCCCGAGCAGCTTTCGAAATATTCTCATGGCCCCTTTTCAACATTCACTCTGGATCGTCCTAGGGATGTCCTACTTGTTAAGTGTTATTGTTGTTTACTTTTGTCTCCAATGTTCTCCCCGCACGATTGTCAACCCTGGTTTTGGTCACATGGCTATTGTCACTTTGGGCGTGTTTTGTTTGCAAGGATCATTGGACTCGGCGGGAAACAGCTACAATAATTGGCGGCTTCGTGTCGCATTCATGTCCGTCTTTCTCGTTGCGACAGTAGCCTTCATTTCTTATTCAGCAGTTGTGTACACAATGTTGCGAATTGACAAACCGGAGATAAGACAGTTTCAAGATTTAATCGATCACGGCTACACATTCGGCGTCCATGAAAGCAGTCAACCTATAAGACTCTATGCTCAAGTCAGCTTACAGCATTCAAACTCCTCCGCTTTTTAATAATGTGCATTAACAAATGTCTGTTTTGAATATTTTGAAAATTCATGATGACAGGCATTGCTGGAGGAAATGGGTGTACTGGACAGACTCTTTCTGTACAACTCATCAACGCAAACGGGATTGGCGATGAGCTCCTCTCGAATCGGAGTCATGGCTTATCGAGACGCATTTTTCGAAACAGCACGTCACGACAATTACACTGATCCCTTAATTTGCTTTTACCTGGATTGGCTTCCAATTCCTGGACATACTTTGGCGTCTGCCATGTTCATGCGGAAAGGGTCCCAGTTGAAATCAGTTTTGAATACGGGGTCAATTTCTAAAATAATCCAACCTTATGATTTATTAATCCACTGATTATAAAACACTGTGCTCATCCCAATTTCCCCGTTATTGCAGATTTGCCAAAATAAGGGAGCGCGGACTTTTACACAGAGCAAGAAAGGAATTCGTATGGCAAGTCTATCCTTCGTGCAGTGAATGCTTAGCATGCCAAACAGCGAGTTTCGCAAATCCAAACGGACTTCGCGATTTGTTTACAGCTTTCGCCATTTTCATTGGAGGTTATTTTTTGAGTTTCGGGATCATGATTTGCGAAAAGATTTTCTGGATAATTTCCAATTACATCCAATCTTACCAAAATCCTTTCGGCTTTCAATTCATAAATTAATCGAGCGTAAATGAATTAATTCATAATTAAATAGAATTAAATAACATATTTTATTTGCTACTTTCTATGGGTCATTTACTCTCTTGTTCATACAACACAAACATGCATTGACGTAACATTAGCTAAATGTATTGTTTGTAACATGACTACTTAATAACAATAGCTATAGCCTAAAGCCTATGTAGCACAGCCTTTTGTTTAGCTTTCTTAAATATCACAAATCAGTCCAGGTGGCAACTTCGTCAGAGAATTCAGAGACAATGACAATTAATCGAAGAATTTGATTAGTTTATCGAAACACCGGAACAATTAAAACTAGCTAAAAGGTCACGTATGAATTCATAGGTCGTTGAATCTGTCGTTGTGATGTCCATCACCGAAGAAAAATCCTTCTTGAGACGAGCCCAACAAGCGCATTTGATCCATGCGTCGTCTCCTGAACACGAATACATTAAAATGAAGTTAATCAAGGTTGTTTAATTGATTAATTATCAAACTGATACTGATGTTTACCGAAGGATGTAAGACCGCAGAAAATACACGAGAGTCGTGACCATTGCGAGCGAAATGAGCAAAATGATGACCACAACAGACCACGAAGCAACTTTAGCGTCTTCAGGTTTGATTATCGTCGGCACAGAAGTCGCCGCAACCTCTGACATAGTTGTTGTTGATGTTGACGAAGGGACATCACTCGTAGATGAGGGATTTGACGAAGATGAAGTCGACGATGTGTCTTTGTCCTTACTCTTGATCATCGTCATCGTTGAGGGTATGAGCGTTGACGCAGTCCCAGTCGTCTCGGAAGGCGTCGAACTGGTGTCAGTTGTCGTAATTGTACTTGGGTCAGTGGTTGTTGACATGTCCGTTGTTGTCGAAGCGGTCGTACTGGAGTCAGCAGTAGTTGAACCGTCTTCTATGATTGTGTCATTTGACCCCAAACCTAAAATCGAAATATTCAAATATTCCATTCCAATTCCAATTCCACTCATTCACCTTATTTCGTAGTTTTCGACCTCGCATCGCAGTGTAGCAAGTGAATCTTAGTGAGGAGACTAACCAACATAATATATTAATGAAAAAATCAAAAAAATCATGGGCGTACGATCATTTTTCTCTAGATCCAGGAATTCTTGAATTGCATCTGATGCTACTTCCTCCTCCGGCCCAAACATGGGAACCTCATCATTGGCAACTTCTCCTTTTCCTTTACTTGATGGACCTAAAAATTAATCACGTTCCTCATAAAATGTCTCATAAATTATTTCCCAAATCATAATCTTCCGAAACTGGAAATCCTACCGGCAAACGTC
The DNA here is from genome assembly GCA_019776145.1 of Harlomillsia oculata. Classification (NCBI taxonomy): domain Eukaryota; kingdom Metazoa; phylum Arthropoda; class Collembola; order Entomobryomorpha; family Oncopoduridae; genus Harlomillsia; species Harlomillsia oculata. The sequence goes on along the minus strand of JABASF010001421.1, from coordinate 10,266 downwards.
ACTCGGGCTAATCCAATTGATAACACCAACCCAATGGCGAAACACTGTAAAATTGTACTGCGAATTTGAACACTTCCCATTTTTGAAAATCGATTTTCCCAAAATGTTTAATCCCGTTTCACAGGCACTTGGATCCGAAAAAGAGAAAATCAGAGAAGTGAGTCAATTGTGTAGAAAGTGAAGAAAAATAGGCGTAGTTTCGTATGAAACGATGGTATGATTTCCAAGGTTTTTTGGGGTTTCTTATCAAGTTGATGAAGGCTGTGCAGTATTGCACGAGGACATCGCAGTGGACGACTGACAATTACACAGACGTGGATTTAAGCTTTTGATTTAATGTGTGTTCTCTGCATCCAGCCCAGACTCCGTGCTTTGAGAGGGAAAGACGAGATAAGGAAAACGACTCAGCGAGTCGAAAAAAGGAATGAAATCAGTGCATACAAAGCAAAAGCAATATAGGAAAGGAAACGTCATGTCATGTCATCATATCACCAAACCTCCAGGCGCATATTAGCACACAATTTGCATTCATCTCTATTCAGCAATACGCTTAGCAATGAGCATTTTACGATTTTCCATGAATCATCACATGACAATTCGTCCACAAAAATCATCCGAATTGCAAACTTGCAATGTGTTTTTTTTTCAACATCAAAATAAATCGCAACATTGTGACGTCTCACCGGTTTAGTTTTTCTCCAGGATCTAATGCCGTCATGAAATGTTACAAGTTGGTCAGCGTCTAGTTCCAATGAATTTGAATCCAATATCCAATGTCACCACCAGTCACCAGTCACACGTTTTGTAAAGTAACCAGTTTGTTAAACTGGACACTGGAGCGACTGGAACCCTGGAGCGTACAATACAAAGTACAAAAGGCACGTGAAGATGAGCCAACAGCCAAGCCATTTAATGTTCTGTTTACTCCAGATGTTTCAAGGAACGATAAAACCTTGGACGGACGTATGAAAGTATGCAGAGCTAGCTTTATAATTCTTCCATAAAAATACATGAGGAATCTTCATCTTTCAAATTCAATGCTACAAGTTAACTAATAGCCTTGAACCTTAAATGACAAAATTCTTCATGCACAAGTATACGTCACAAGTACTTTGCCATTTTGTGCCATTTTGGCTAAACCTTGCTTACATAATCATATGCTTTAACTTTATGGTTATTGGTGTGTGTAGTGTAAGTTTCCATGAAGAGAAGAGATGAACATTATTTTTGCTTTTCCTTTCAGCATTCTTGAATCCTGACCAAACGCAATAATATCTGACATGTCACGATGTCACAACAAATGGATTTCGACTTTTCGTGCCTGGAAACGTTTTTGAAACGAAAATGAGAATTCCAAGACGTTTCCATTTTTTTTAAAAATTCGTATCGTTCATTCAAACGGAACGATAACAACAGCCAAACATGTATTATCTTGTTTGTTTTTCGAATGATAATTCCTTGTTTCTTTATTTTTGTTAAGGCCAAAGGTCATGATTAGTAACGTGGATTCAGGGCTCAACGCTTCATCTTTCATTCTCTCATTTGCTGACCTTTGGTATCACAAAACACTTGGTTTTGCTGGTTCAGCTTATTCCCACATTATTCGACCTCCTTGTTTTCATGAGAATCGAATCGCTCCTCGTTTGCGTTATCTCAAACTGAGAAACCCAAAACCGCTTTTGGTTTCTGTTCAATGCCCATTCATAGGAAATGACAAATTAATTTTAATTTCCAGATTTTGATGCCAGTAAATTACAATGTTAAAGGCATGACTTATTATTATACATTAATGTTCATTTTAAGGTGCACGTGCAACTTGGATGGTGGATTTATTTATTGTTCATTCGTTAGTGACAAAATATAATTTAATTTGCCATCTGCTGCCCAGATTCCATAGCGAATAGATCACACGCTGGGTTCGGCTGAGAACCGCCTTTGAGAGCAGTCAAACATTCCTATATTCAACAAAATGCTTTATCAGTTTTGAGAGGATTAATGTCTAATTAAAATAATTATTGAAAGTTTTGGTATGCTGATTGCTGATGCTCACATCAAAAATCATAAAAACATCTGCGTTCTCATCTTCCGGTGTTATGATTAATTCCTGCTTCCAATGTATGTGAGGAGCTTGAGGAATGACAACGATTTTCAGAGGCATATGAACCATCTTCAATGAATAAAATGGAAACATTTTTTAAGGGAAATCAATTTGCAAAATCCAAGCTTTTATTTATCTACGTTGCTTACTGGAATGTATTTAATTGACAATGGAATTTCTACGTAATTGGGATTGGAATAATCGTAAAATTGGTCAAACTGTTTGTTGTTTCCTGCTGCCCTTTCGAAGCGTTTAGGAGATGGTGACGGAAGAGAGGGAATGGACATGGACTTGTCATTCGTGAGACTTGACCTGTCATTTGAGAAGTGTTGTGACCAACGCATGAGACAACCGGGTAAAGCTGCATTTGTGAGAAAAGCAGGCAGACACATCTGGGCACAAGAATGACAAGAATATGGAAATATTTATGATGAGATCATCAATTTCATCATAATGAATGTTAAACTCAACTGTTTGGTCCTTATTTATAATGGATATAAAATGCCTTACTTTCATATCTTCATGAATGGAGTCTTTATTCTGCTCATAAAATTGCTCTAGTTGTTGCATCCCAAGTTTGAGTTTGCCTTTTGATTTCTGGAACAGATCTTGCAAACTGTCGGCTCCGGACTGGAGCGTCCCTTTGTTCGCTTCATAAAAGTTTTGCAAACTGTGGATTCCTTCTTGCCATGTCATTCTCGCTCCTCGCACTTCCCCAGTCTATGCAAACCACTCGATAATTGCATTACACTCCTTTCCCTTTCGTCTTCTCGTATTCAACTTTCATGTTTCTTTAATCATTTTAATTAATGTGAAATGTACAAAACATAACAACTTTGAAGTGTCCTTCCTTTACTTACCGGCTGAGATGTGACAAGGACCCATGCCAAAGAAAACATTAAAATGAATGTTAGTCTGCCTTTCACCGGGAACATTGTGACCATTGCTTTTGCGGGAGCCTTGATGTTTCTCAAGTGGTGACTTGAAGGGAACTGACCTGACTCGACTGTTAGTTGTCAGTCTTATTGATTGCCCCAAAGGTAAGGGAGTGAAAAGGTAAACTTTTATTATTATTACCCTGTGAACTTGATCAAGGACAAAATGGAAGGATCCATAAACTATACGTTGTCTGATGTCTTTGTCCCAGATACGCATGACTTGATCTCTTTTGTCTTCCTTTAGCAGGAGTGACCGTAAAAAAATCCTTTGGTAAAGTTTTTCTTTTCCAGACCTCGTAACTCGATGGATCTTCATCGTCTCATCTTCTTCATGCGGAGACACGCTGTAAATCTTTGAAGATGCTCTTCTTCCATTTCCAATTGCCTAAATAAACTTCCCGTAAAGTGAATTTGAGTTTATGCAATGTTGACCATTGAGTCAAATACACTCGTGTGTCTCAAGTCCACGGGACTCTCGATCAATCAAGCGGGATGGCATGTCCTCGTCATCTTCCTTCCATCACGTCTTGTTACATTTGGGAACTTTGTCATCCTGTCGTCTCCAATAAAAACGTCCTCGAAGGAAAGGACACGACGAAAAATTCAAACGTTCATACTCCACCTTGAGTCGGGACTCGGGCATACATTTTTACTTGTACTCCAGACGTGACTTTTATTCTTAAAAAACAAGGAAGAGGCAGGGAAGACGTTTTTACCTCTTTTCCATCCCAAAGTCTCTTTGGTAATGTCTAACACAACACGAAAATGCGGAACGAAAGCTAACAAGGTCGGATACGCCGTAAGGAGAAACTGGAAACTGGAGAAACCTGGAGTCACTTCAAAAGTAACGTGTGTCGAATTCTCGAATTACTCAAAATCCTCCCTCGTAGCTTATTTTCATACCGTAAAAAGTAAAGGCGGAAGGCTCGTGGGCGTGAGAAAAGAGAAAATCCCAGCTCAAAAACTCTATTTACAGTAGTTTTGAAACTGCGCAATGAGGATTGAATATGTCAAAATAATCCCGACAATCTGAAATGAATCCATTCAAATCAAGAGTTGTATCGTATCAATTTCAATAGTACTTTTCCAGGAGAAGAGCTCCATGGCTCCAGCCACTACCACATCCAAAATTTTGACTCACTTGACCCACAAAGCTGTACGTAATGGAAAAGTAGGTTCCACCGCGGATCCCAATTCTGTTGGTAGCTGATTGATGAAGCATGATGCTAATTTTAGAATGATAGTTTGTATTCGAGAAACACAAGGGATGTGCCGAGATTTTCTCCACGATCGATTTCGCCTGCAAAACGTTCAAATGAGTTTTTACTATTATTAGAAAATCATTAGAAAAGCAGGTGAAAAGCAAGGTAATCCGAGACGAGAGACTCGTTTTTGTTGATTCTCCTCAAGATACAATTTTGCATAAAGCCACTTCCTCGAAATTATAATGTTTGTTGACTGGAGTTGCTGGAAGGATGTTTTGAATTTTGCAAGTTCTCTTTGATCGAAAAAGGGAACGAAAAGGGATTTGGGGGGAATGGAAAGAAACTGAAACTCACTTTGGCATTTGCTTCCGCAGCTTGAATGAGGACAAAGGCGTAAATTGCCGCATGGATCAAATAGGAAATCCGTTTTGCAGGGTCGTTGAGAACGAGATCTTTCGTCTTGTAGGCATTGTATGGTAAATGTGCCAGAATGCCCCAGGAAAATACAGCTCCGAGTGCATCGTTCACCTCAGTCGTAAAGGTACAAATGTCTCGGAATAATTCAATCATCTAAATGGATCTCAATCAAATCATTCATCATCTCACAACATCATTTATAAATCTAGTGTTGCTTACACAAGAAATGACTAATGATCACGATTTTCATGATCTCCGAATTCGGGCCAATCTCTCAGGGAGATTTCTAGATAAAATTAGTATATAAGTATAGGTTGTAGTAGTAGGGGAATTTTCACCTGATCCAGTTCACAGTCTTGGAGAATATCACGTTTAGAAAGCAGGGAATCCAAAGACGTGAAAAGCTTTTGTAAAATGAGGGCAAAGCAGAACATGAGAACGTATCCGAAATGACCTGCATTCAGGTAATGAAACTTCACTCCAAGGCTTATGGAACCCGCAATTATTTGTCCCACGCTGTGACAGTCTCCTTTCCAAAAACAACAATCACCTTAATTACAACTTATCAAGATTCATCTAAAATCTAAATAAAACCACCTAGGCCTAGGCGCAATTCATGCATCGTCGATTCAACACCTTTTAATTAATACGACTTAATTAAGTAATAAAGTTTCCAATGATTGTGTAACAGTTGATTAAGGTGGTAGTCCTCGTAGTCGTAGTTGGTTCCGTTCTACTATTCTGAATGATGAATTGATGAATCATGAATATGAATCATGAATCATGACGTGAGATTCGATTCGACTAATTCCTAACTCGACTTACTAGGGACTGTTTCATTCGTGACATCATATGACATATTCCCAAACATCAAATACTGGACACGGTGAGCCAAAATTGAAGACACTTGCAAGTCACTTTGATGGAGTTTGAGGTCCAGGAAGCTTATTTCCAGCATTGTCAAAGATACACAAAGGAAAAATACCAGAATTCCCGTCCCAGTAGCCTGAAACGAATAAAATAGGATAATATATAATTAAAAATTGAAAACACCTAAGTAAATAAGATGCTGAAGTACATTCAAAGATACACAAAGGAAAAATACCAGAATTCCCGTCCCAGTAGCCTGAAACGAATAAAATAGGATAATATATAATTAAAAATTGAAAACACTTAAGTAAATAAGATGCTGAAGTACATAATAAATTAACTAAGGATAGCATAATATGTATACAATGTATTTGCTTGGGAGTTGAGCTCCTTGCGTGTCCAACAAATGGGACAGGTGTTCCAAGTGAGCCATGATAAGGGCAAAGGATTCTCGTTGTGACCACATTGTCCAAATGATTACATTGGCCCAAACTGCCAGTGCCAAATTGATGAGAGCAATGATCACGTTGGACATTGTATGGTCCACCGACAGACCGCGGTAGACAACCGTCACAAGTTGGAACGTCAATGCAATTTGTAATGTTAGAGTCAGGACCTGTCATTGCCATAAAAAGAAAACCTTTTTAGTAGTTAGTCTAGTAGCGTTATTCTAATTACTAATTATCCCCGGGAGGAAAACGGAGGAGGACTTCGTGTGTTCGTATTTTTCATATCACGCACGGCTTCCAGCGAATACTTACTCATCTATCAAGTGTTTATTGAATTTAAGTAATTTAATTCAAAATAATGCATTTAATCAACAGTCGCCGAACAATATTTCATATAAAATGAATTTTAAATGAATCCATAAATTACCCGTCTCGTCCAAGAAACCCGGACCCGGTAACAATTACTCCCGAGTCTTCGTTCCAAGTCAAATGGAACTTGAAGGATGAAAATCCCACACAAAAATATAAGTCTGAGAAAATACACTAGCGGAGGAACGGAAATCGGTTTCCATTTATTGTCATATTGTTTTGGTACTGGTTGTCCAGCCGTTTCGATGTCAGTTCCAATTACCGTTTCTTCCATTTTGTTATCGAAGGATTCTACACATTGATAACCCTGATTTGTTTCCCAGGTACGAAAGATGCGACGACGGAGCGTCGATTAATGAGGTGCGAACGTGAGCGTCGAACGTGAGACTAGCCATGGAATCGGTGAAAACCGAGCTTTTTTGTGCCTCAAGTCTCAACCTCTCAACCAACTCAACGCACGCATTTTGCAATGTTGGAGAAGTCTCGCCCCGAATCACATCCATGGCTACATGCGTTCGTAGAATCTCCAGAAAACTCTGAATGAAATTCCGATTTCAGGAATATGAGACTCCAGCGTGAAGACAAGACAAGGCTGTTGTGTGGATTATTTGCTCACTTTCGCACAAAAACTTGTTTTGCTGAACTTGCCTAACGATACAGTATTATGAAATCAATGTCACCGTACATTTTTATGATATGTATTTTACTTACTAAGCTTCACATCGTTGCATTATTAAATATAATGATAAGGAATGGACTTGTATTTTGTATATAACCCGGTTCGGATTTCGCGAAACCCACTCATGTGAAACAGTGAATGAAATTAACCTGAAGCATTAACATTTGCACTTTTTATTAGTACTTATAAGGATTATTATTATATGTCGTACATTTTCCACACAATGAGCACGTCGTCCTCAACGAAGCGATGAAATCATGAAATCATTGATGTCCTCTGTCATCTTCAATCTCCACAGTATCAAAGTCTTCCCTATCAAAGAGATTAAACGACGAACCTGTCGACTCAAACAAATGAACATCACAGGAAACGACGACATGTAAGTCCCGAATCCAAGTAAAATGTCAAAGTTCATATTATAAAAGAAAAGACAGGATTAAGTTCAAACAGCTAGCGAGTGAAAGGAAAGCAACAAGTTTGATGTCTCTGCTCTGTGTGCTTTTCGATTCACTTTCATCTTCAAATTCTTCAAAATACTAGAAGGATTTTTTTATTTGTGTTTGAACAAGATTCAAATCCCGGGTTGAGGAAAACAAACCTTCCTTTTGCCTTCTTTTCCGTGTCCGAAAGAAGAGTTTGAACGTTTGAAGTACCATTTATATTTTCCCTTTCAATGAGCTTTGAGTTGAGCAGTCATTTTGATTCCACCTCCACAAACCTGAGAATCGGCCTCCGTTTCTCCATGCATTCTCGAGATTCTCAACTTGCGGAACTCTGGAAGACAGAGAACGGGACAAGATATGCGCTCCTCTTTTTCACACAAGACTAAATTGAATTTCAACTTGAAAAAGTTTTTTTGGACAATAAATGAAAGAACGTGCAAATTGCAAAGGAGGAGAAGAAAGGAAAGGAAACCAGGAGTTGGGTGATGGACTCAAACAAAAAACCCGAAACATGCTTTTTCTCCATGACACAACTGCGGAAAAGGATTATATTCATAAAATGGAAAACTCTGGCAATTTTCCGGAAACTTTCCTTGCACGTGTCTACCTTGAAGAGTCTTTGTTTGCTCACAGCTTCATGGAAAAACTACGTTTCACAACATTCTAATAATGTACGCAGGAACACGGACTTGATTAATTTTTTCAATTAAATTAACGAGCATTATCATGTTCGTTCATATCCATCAAAAGTTCATTAGCATTGTATTTATTGTATAGCTTTGTCCAGCATGTTTCACACGTCATTTTTCCATAATTTCCAGTTTTATATCTTTCCAAACCGCATTTTTTTAATCCACACAAACCAAGACAAAGACAAGACAAGACCTGTTTTTTGACTTATTAAAACCACGCATCAAACGCATGTTCCTACGATTCTTTCTTATCCAGCATTTGCATGGTTCTTGGAGCAGCACTGGAAACTGGAAACTGGATACGAAGTTTTTTTTTATACAGGAGGAGACAGAAACCATATAAAACGAATCATGAATGGTATAAAGTATAAAGTATAGGGAAAAGTTGCATGAACTCTTGGTTTTAAATGCCTATTGTTCCATTCATTCCCATATGTTTATATGTAAACTAAGCCTGTAGCCTGTTGCATGCATTTCTACGTCTTGTCTTGAGAGTTTTCTTGGCTGAGTGCCTTTGACTTCTCCGTCTTCTTAGTACGGCTGTCAAAGACCTCCTTTCATTTTACATTCAACTTCCAGATGCAAAAGTGCCTCCTTCTTACTTGTCAGCTGAAACTTGTGTAAGACAAATACACCGATTTTCGGTTTTGGTAAGTTCTGGACTTCAATAAAATAGAAATTAAACAGATATATGTTCCGTGTCCCAAGAAGTTTCTATTTCTATATTTTCAGGAATCCAGCTATAAAAATTGAGAATTAAAAAAAATGAAGATCGCAATAATCGGGCAATCAGCTTTCGCTGCGAATGTGTACAAAACATTGCAAGAAGACGGACATGAGATTGTAGGGATATTCACAATACCGGATGTGAACGGAAGGGAAGACCAAGTTGCTACATCAGCAATTGCGGACAAAGTACCCGTTTTTAAAGTCCCACGATGGCGGGTGAAAGGTGAAGTCATACCGGAAGTGTTGGAAATGTACAAGTCCGTGGGAGCTGAATTGAACGTGCTTCCTTATTGCTCCCAATTTATTCCAATGGAAGTAATCAATTTCCCGAAACACCAGAGTATTGTGTATCACCCGTCTCTCCTCCCGAAACACCGGGGAGCTGCGAGTATTAACTGGACGCTCATTCAGGGTGATAAGAAAGGCGGGTTTTCAGTATTCTGGGCTGATGATGGACTAGACACCGGACCGGTTTTGTTGCAACAGGAAGTCGTCATTGAGGAGAATGACACCGTGGAATCCTTGTACAACAGATTCTTGTTTCCTGAAGGCGTGGAAGGGATTCGGGATTCCGTGGAAATGATTGCGAATGGAACTGCACCGAGGAGAGTGCAATCTGAGGAAGGAGCTTCTTATGAACCCATGTTGAATAAGAAAGAATTATGTAAACTCAACTTTGACCTGAGTCGGGACGAAATCCATAACTTCATTCGGGGATGTGACAACGTTCCAGGAGCTTGGATTTCGATGGATGGTCAAGTCGTCAAAGTGTTCGGATCAAGTATTTGGTCCGACGTGATGCCCTCAGGGGATATTGTCGTCCAAGTGGAAGGAATGTCACAACCGGGTATCGTCCATTCTGAAGGATTACTCCTCTTTGGGAAAGACGGGCTTGCACTGAATGTCACGAAACTGGGCTTGGAGTCCGGGAAGCGAATCTCAGCCTCAAAATATGGACAAGCCGCTGACAACAAACTTGATCTTGGAGATTTGTCGCAAGAGGAACAAAGGATTATTGAAAGTTTGAAAATGATATGGAATTCCATTCTCCACGTCCCGATTGATGGGAACACTGATTTTTTCGCATGTGGAGCGGGATCCATGGACGTGACCCGGATGGTGGAAGAGGTTCGTCAGAAATTCGAATTGGACATTGAAAACGGGGATGTGTACATGGCCACTACATTTGAAGAGTTCAGTACCGAGGTTATTCTAGCGTCCAGAGGAACTCGTGGGAAACCGCAGTTGGTATTCGAACCCGTTCGCCTTCATGCGAATAATCGAGACATTTCATTCCCGAATGAGCTGTTCATCAATAACCAATTTGTGAAAAGTCAAAACCCGGGTAAGACACTCAAAAGCATCAATCCCACGGAC
>JABASF010001420.1:0-22386 GCA_019776145.1 Harlomillsia oculata | reverse complement strand
CTCTAGGGATACAAAAAATGGCTGTCTCTGACCGACTTCAAAATTGCAGATGTGCCCTTTTTATGCGAAGGCCGTTAATTGATGGATAAGCATTAATGAAAACGAAACGAATGAGTCAGTATCATTCTGTGCTATTGTTGACAATTGGTCATTTATTTAAGAAAATCAATTAAACTTAAAGGAGAAAACATGAGTTCCATTCAGAATGTCGTTTAAACTTTTACAATACCAACTCTTCAGGGTAAACAGCCATGAGTTTCAAAATGACTCGCTTTGCACGAAGCTGAAGGGAACATGATTTCAGGCAATGAAATGTGAAAGCTACATACAAACTCAGAAATAGAACGTAAAAGGCTCCTTTGAAGTTGGAAATGATAAGCGGGGCTGGACCAACCTCATTATCCAGTATTCCAGGCATGCTAAGTTTGTCGTGAAGGTCAAGTATACTAATGCTTCCTTCAGAATATTTAATTCGGAACAATCATCCGCTCAGTATTCTTAGCAAACCTCTGTGTATGCCAGTGTATGACGTAGTTGTTCTATATCTGTTTTTCAACTGAAAGGCAAATATTAGCATTTACTGATATTCAAAAGATGTTTTTGCCAATTTTGTAAACCTTGTAATTACTTCTTGGAGTAATGTTTTGTAAATTTCGAAGTTATTTCTGTTTTGCTCCCGTCTCAAGTTGACTCCAGTGGAAAGTGTAGGAGCAAACAGGGTATTTTCCGTCTGCAATCCCCAGTGAACACAAAATATGGGCGTTAAAACCATGAAGTTCCACCCGGTCATTTTAGATTCCATAATCTAGAAAGGAAAAGAATATAATGTATATTAGGTATTCCCCAATAATTAATCCGATTACTTAATTATAATACTTTACTTTTATACCTGAGAGCTTCTGGTGAACCCATAGCCGAGGAACCTCTCATCATGAGCTGGAATTGTGTCACTGCTCACATAAAACGGTTCATAGAAATCCGTTTTGTCCATATTGACATTATGAGATATTCTGATAGCTTCTTCTTCTACAAATGTTGTGTACCAGCTATAAAAGCACAATGCTAATGTTGTACTAGTCGTACAGGCTAACTTTTAACTTGAGTAGTTAATTGCTTTGAAATTAAACTTACAATTTATACATAGTAGGTCTATGACCTTCCTCGTAAATCTTGAAATGAAATGGTCTCGCAGATCCATTTCGAACGTAGTCAATTAATTCCAATTTGTTTTCTGGGAAGGAGACACTCATGTCCAACTCAAAGGCGGGGATCACAAACGCACATCTGCAAACATTCAAAGTGAATGCCAAGAAAATGTCAATAATATGACGCACGAGACTGACATTTGACATTGCAGTAGGGCAAAAAAAGTGACATTTCACTAACAAGAACATGCAAAATACAAGTTTCTCACTTAGTGCATTGTGAGGTAGGAGAGGTGTAGAAGCGCTGAAGCATAGACGCTGAATTGGAACGTGGAATGATATCCACATCTGTCATGAAGACCCAATTGGTTCCACATGTCTATACAGCAAATAGCACAAAAATGGCACAGTTAATAGCTGACGCAATTAACAGTAGACGATTTCATTTGTTTAGTACAGTATTTTTTACTTTATACCTTTCGAGCTACATTCCTCATATGATTTTGCGGGTAGAGTAAAGGAACATCCGGTTTCTTCTGAGACGAATATTCATGAATTAATTGTTGAAGGTAACTTTTTACATGGATAGGTTCACAGGAATGTTCATCGTTGTCTAGTAATGGAAAATGTAGGAAGTCTGTTGAATAGCTTTCGTTGTTGGTGTTGAAAAAGGTTGCGTCCAACGTAGAAGGTACGGCTACATGAATGGACACTGTATCACGAAACAAATCACATTGCTGATGCATTTGGTGAACGAATGTCACGAGAACTTTCCAGTCTGATTCAGAGGTTAGGAATATTGAGAGGGAAATGGGTCCTTGCCATTTTGCACTGACTTCAACAATGGACCATAATCTGTCAACAGAGCTCTACTCTAGACAAAGAAAAAGTGACTTCACAGAAATTCACGGCAAAATATTCAATCTTGTAAAATCTTGTGACTGCTTTTACCTGAGTTGCTAAACACACATCGAAATGTGTCATAAGCTCATTCCAAAGTCTTCCGGTCCAAACCCATTCAAAAATTTTGATCTTGAAAGAATTAAGGAATTATTATTAAACAGCACTTGAAAACAAAAATATAAAATTAACATTAATCAAAATGCAATTTTTCATGCAATTAAATATTACCAGTCTTTGGTTATCAAATCTCCCTTGATGGAACTGAAAATTCGGCCTAATTGGAGAAGAGCTAAATGCATGATATTGTTCTTGGCGTGGAATTCGATACTCGACATACGCAGGGTATGCATGATTACTTTCACCATTGTTATCGTCCACTTGAAGTTGTGTTAGTATAGACTTTCTGAGATCTAATAAATGTACCAAAATAGCAAACACAAAAGACGCCACGAGTAACAATGCAAAACATAGTAGAACCCGTTTTTTAGTGATGTTCATTGTAGAATACCTACGGTACCGCATATGGTACCTGAATCTAACATTCTAAGGTATTTATAAATTGTATCAAGTCTTTTGCTAAAACCATTCTTAAATGCTACCGTTTATGTTATTGGTTGCCTAATACGGATTTTACCAGAAGATTTTCAATATAAACGATTTCGAGTCCCAAAATTATGTAGATTCGACAAGCTGCACTGAAGTAATACTAAATATCAAGAGCATTCTCATTCTCATCATTCTGTGTAAGAAAGCACCATGCTATTAACATCTATTTTTAGGAATTGCAGGAGATCCTCCGGTAGAGACTTGGCAAGAGACTTTGTTTTTTTTCCTGTACAGCACCGATCCGCCGGTGGCTGTCATTTCTAGGTTCTGGATCCGTAGCGAAAGAATCATTTTTTTTACTCTTGAAGACGAACTCTCTCGTGCTCTTAATTCTGTACGAAAAAAGAAGTACAAGTTCCATGATGAATGATGAAAGACGAGTTGTTTTCCTTTGACATAAAACTCTTGCCATAATTCCATTTTATTGAGGATGAGAGTTTTCACGTGTGGTGTGGTCGTAATGTTTCAAGTGAGGTTGATCGTGTGGCTACCGCATGTCTTGTGTGCCACCAAAAGAAAGAAAATGGTTATGATGGATGACGGACGCTACGGAAATGATGTTAAGTTTTACTAAATACAAAATATATAATGTTTCAGGTTGTGTCTATGATATGCCTTTCGTTATTACGAAAGTGGAAGAGTAGCATTGTTATGAAAGTGGGTTTTTCATATCCTTATCAATGGCTAATGGCAGTACACCATTAAAGGAGTAAAGTAGGAATCTTTCATTGTGAGCGTCGTCGGTCGTCGTTCCTTGTTGCTTTGCACTTGTTCACTTCTTTGACTTTGTGAGAGAAAAAAAACGAGTCGCCGGATGTGTCCGAGGAGGATCCGTGTTACTTTACTTTGTCTTGTGTTGCTGTGTGTTTATGTTTTGCTGGTTGCAAATGGGAAGTTGTGACATTGTAGGTCAAGGGAGGGACACGCATCATTTGCATCTTCACAAGGGAGTTCTTGTGGTCAACCTCAAAGTGTACGCAGTACAAAATCTCTGTATTTCTGTTATTGTGGTTTTTATACGTGGTATCCCAATAAAATGTAGGAATGTGATAAATGTCTTTAGTATTCTCAATTTTTCAGGATATTTCACTGTGCTTGTTGTTCTTCAAAGGAAAACATGCAATGAATCGCAGGTAGTAAAAGCTAAAGTAATCTTGCAGTACAAAATGTACGGAAACGAATGAAAAAGACAGCTTGAGTTCATATTTCCGTAACGTTTTCTTTAATGTCTATTATTTTTGGTGCATTCATGAATCATGTTCATGATATTATATGCATTAAATGAGTGCAACAGAGACATTTTGTAATTTTCGAAACTTTATTGAATGAAAAGTTTGTATTATGTTTTGTTATGAAAATGGAAGTTGGAAATTAGGTGCCCTTGAAAAACGAAGCAATTATGCAGTTATCAAGAAGAGAGCACGCAGAAGTATAATTTATTTTCTCTGACACTCTTATGTCACTTACATGTCTAGTGTTGATGACAGTGGCGAGGGTCGGTCATTTTGTCACTTGTCACACGGAAATGCATCGCACACGCACATTTTTACTACAAAGACAAAACCAAAAGTCCTTTTTCGCATGTTCTTCTTTTTCTTTCCCAATTCTTTTACCTGCCTAAACGACTCAAAAACTCAGTTTATAAATCTTACATCCCTTGTTTCCACAAAAACGTGAAAGAATCGGTCACTTCACAATGCAACTGCTGCGCAAATGAGAAAATTCCTTTTAATCATGACCTCCTTTTGTTTTAAGGTTATAAAGTAATATTATAAGACTGACACACTGCGGAATGGTATGAAACACTGCTCAATCTAATGCTTTCTGGTCTCTCAAATTTCAGGGGGTGTGCCCGTATCGCTTCAAATACTGTCTGAGTGCTTTCCACGAAATTTTCCATTGACAAGTTAACCAAATAAAACTTTGTCCGAAAAGTATCGTAATTTTAATTTCCGTTCTGAAAATTATAAGAAAATCGCAATTATCTCTTAAAACCGCAATGTTAGAGGTGAAAGAATCTCCGTAAAACCTAGTGGAATTGTATGTAACAGATCATTTTTTTGAAAATATTTTTTAGAAAGTTGAGCAATGATATGTTTTCAAAAAAAGATAACAAAAGACCTTGCTGAGCATGGCCTCTCAGCACTTCCGCTTTGAAAAATGCATAGTAGAACAAATAAAATGCACTTCTTCTTGTGCTTCATTCACCCATTTCAGCACGAAAGCCTGCATAAAGTGCAAAATTAGACGAATAACGCGAGAAAACGGCATTGAAGCAATAACTTGAGATTTTGCACCGGTTTGGTCTCAGTCCATGATTCATGAAAAAGAGACCGGAATGCCTTGTATAGTTTTCAAGTCTGTATATCTTAGTCTACTAATATTCTTCATCATCTTTGTATAATGTGTTGTGTGTGTGTCCACTTCTGCTCGTTTCTTCTTCGTCTTTCTGCTCATAAAACGCCGTTAGGATGAGATGAACATCTTCAGTAAGTCAGAAGCCAAGTTAAATTACCTCAAAAGATGCAGTCAAATTAAGAATTAACCACGATGATAGGCTGCCAGTAGTCCTTATTATTTGGTACATTGCCCTTGTTGCACTCCTGCACTCCTCATTCTTCTGAACAATTTGAAGCTCGTTCTTTCCTATCATTTCATTGCTTCTCGAGTACCGTTATATCTATGTAATCCTGCAATAACATCGCACCCAAATTGTGCTACTACGGCTAATAAGGTTATAAAATCTTGGTTTGTTACAATTGTATATAATACACTTGTATTATTAACATTTCATTATACTGTTGCAGACAAAGGCTCAAAAAGGATAAGATATAGTAAGAAATAGCTTACAGGATGCATTCGGAATTCATTTTTGAATCGTTTCTTTCTTATTCGCTTATTCAAACACAAAGCCTTGTTTTAAGGCATTACATATCGATTTTTATGGTAGCAAAAAATCATAGAATACGCATTGCATTTTGTGCAACTGAACATCTTACGTGATTAGATTGTACAGTCAGTAGAATGACAGCGCAGACAACAAAGGAGAAACGAAAATCTGGTTTTGGTCATTATTGTAAATAGTGCCATAGTACGTGAACATTTAGGGATTCAGTAGTTGTTGTCATTGTCGTATACAATGGCAGATATCAGTGATGTATTGGTATGGTATAGTTGTATAGTAGATTTAGCAGTCTACGACCAAGACCAAGTCTAATGAAGGAGATGAATTTTAAGGANGAGCAGTAGCAGTATAGTGTGGAAGCCGAAGAAGCCGAAATGGTTCAATTGATACTATCGAGATGAGTTTTTGGGCAAGTGGCCAAAATGTGTGCTGCTCCTCCTGCCCCATATCCAATTAACGTTACCCAACATTAATTTGACCTTTGAGGATACAGGAAGACTGAGCAAAAACTGTCGCTGAGTCAGTAATACAAGTCGAACTGGCCGCTGAGAGCCGTCAATGACCAGTGACTACACTTCAGACACCTTGTAAACCATATTTCTTGTTCACACTATTCTATGGGTACAAGTAGGTAGAAGGTGCATTTTGTCAAGACCGGTGACCACGCTTTTTCAGAGTAGTCGTCGTGATGTAAGAGTCAAGTTTGAAAAAAAAGCTGCAAAAATGTTCAAGTTGTTGTAATGCACAAAGAGATAAACAATGAGGGAGATTATACCTGCATGCATCATTCACATTTTGCTGATGAGTGGAGGGCAGACTTTTTAAAAGTGGTTGGACGAGGCGACGCTCATCTTCCTTAGGTTCATCCTAGCTTCTTCATTCTTCATGATGATGAGCAGAGCGTACCAACAACTCTTTACCTTGTTCTTTCCCTTATGTGAACTGACCGACGATGATGCAATGACTTTGAGAAGATCCTTCTTTCGTTTCATCTTGATCAGATGGACGATTGAACGTGTTCACCGGGGCTCATCCTGGTTGCGTGTCCGCTTTTGACCTTCTCTCATACCAAGATGCAATAACTGCCTTCACCTTCACCTACTCCTTCAGATTCGTCCTATCTTATCTTTTCCGCCTGGCTCTCTTCCCTAAATTACCTTCGTTGCAAGTTTTGCAAGTGCACTTTGGGCCAAAAAAACGTTCCTCTCCACTTTAAATGATGTCCCATTTTTAAAACCTTACACATGATAAACTTGTCGATACAATCTGCATCACTTAAAACTAATGCAAAAAATGAAGTGTCGAAGACGGTTTAAAATTATTTTAAAACTTGTGACTTTTAATAATATTGCAGAATTACTGGTACACGCTTGAACATGAACTACGTTTTCGTTTCGCTACACCCACTTAAGTATCTTTTGGAATTATACACTAATAGTTAATAGTACAAAAATTCTTAATTTGTCGGTTTTATCGCTTTTCCCCCGATTTCAGCAAAACGAAAAATAAATTAACTACTTTAAATTCCAACAATCAACAACAACAAAATTAACAATAACAGACCGAACAAAACAGCAAGCAAAACACCGAACAGTTTAGATAGTTTCTTTTTCTAATTGAATTTTCTACTATGCGAAAAGTTAAAAGGTCAAGCTTAATATTATTTTCATTTGGTTTTTAGTATGTAGTGAGAGGGATGAGTGAGTGCTAAAGGACTAATGTAAATATGATATCTATTAGTAGGTTTTTCTTTAGTTTTTCTTACACAGACAGACGCTCTGGACATTTAAACAGGCTATAAGAATAAAAAGGTTGAGAGTTTCGAGTATCCCCAGCAGTGCTTTACAGTTGTGTGATTTGAGCTTTTTTTAATTTCTGAAAAACCAAGAACAAAGACGACAAGGTCTTTTAGTATAATTGTATAATACTTTGACATTGACATTGAGGGAAAAGAGATGCAATCAAAAATTCGACATGCGCTTTGAGCCGCTGATCGTATTTGGAAGCCGCGAATCTGAATTTTACATGGGAGACAAAGAAAGACGCGTTTCATGCAGCTTTCCATGCAAAGATTTCTCCATGAAATCTGAAACTCTCGGGTTTCAGCGCAAGTTGTGAAAAGGAAAGAAAAGTTAAGAATGAACTAAATGGAGGACTTACAAGGTCTAATTAGTCAGGAATTGTGGTGCTACTCTTGAATGCTGTTGAAGATTCGTTGGTGCGTGGATTTGTCGAGAGCATCAGCTCCGCGAACTTCTCCATAGGCACCTTGGTAAGTGTTGGTGGCGACGTTGTTGGAAGCACTGTAGCCCATTCGGTCCCATCCGTAATCGTCATAATGTCCCTTTCCGCCCCAGAAGTACCAGCAAACAAGAGCAACAATGGGGATGAGCACGAGTGGAATGACAAGAAGCCACTCGTCACCGGAGAACAATTCGGTTCCTTCAGTATGATGGTAGACATGTCCCCAGCCATGTCCATGTCCATGTCCATGACCATGGCCTCCTCCATGATCCCCGCCGCGAGCTACTTCTTCTACCGCTGTTTTGTCTACAACAGAGACAAAGTCTGACGTGGCCGCAGAAGTAAAAGAGATAAGGGAGCCGACAAGGCTGACAATAATGACTGACTTCATGATGATTAGGATTTAATTTGTTTTTCTAGCTAGCTAAATTAGCTAATTACACGTTGAGACTCGCACTGACCGAGAATTGAATTTCCTTTCAAGAAATTATTAAAACTTTTTTCTCCCACTTTGAGTGGAGCACTAATGAACAGACTTGTGACGTGTGTGAACCGCAGTTTGCAACTGACCGACGTCTTTTTGCTTCTTGGCTGCACGACGCTGAGACTGTGACTGAAGGTATTTGGATCAGTACCTAACCTTAAAACCCAGAAACGGAAACGCAGAATTATGCGAACCAACCGGTTTCAGCCGTTCCTATGGGGTGAATAAGGCACCTGGCCACTCAACTGGGAATACGTAATACACCATCACTAAAACCCACGCTGCTCGACTCGCACATTCATTGCAAACTTTGTGTGTTTTTCTTTCCTCAAAAGATGATGATCCCTCATTCCCTTATTCCCAGAGGTGAAGGCGAGACCACGAGAGACTTACGGGCCAAAACTCGCCCTTACCTATATGATGGGCATTGATAAGAAAAAAGTCTCTCTAGCTCATACTATACAGAGAGATCATCACGACGATGATTACAGGTGAGCGCCTTGGCTCACCCCGCCGCATCCAACAATACCAGAAATCCTGAAGGAATGTATGAACCACTTCACGCTCGCATCGCACTTTGCTTGCTTTGTCTTCAGGTTTAAGTAGCATTACTGCAAAATGTTCAACAAGCTCAAACACTGTGCAAAATACAATTATTTTTGCCACGTTCCTCATCATCTTCCAAGTTTTTAGTGTAAATACGCTAATGTGAACCACGCTCTAAGGGGAAAAGTTTCTAGCATCTAATTGTAATAACAGTTGAGGTTAATAGGAAAATGATGCGATCTTTATCTCAAAAGTGCTATAAAGCATAAAGCAGTCAAAGCATTATATCTCTAATTCTATAAACCGTATGCTTCATGAATTAATGGGACCTTTCAGCATAGCAATGCAGGTAAGAATTACTATTAAAAGCACTCTCATGAATCAGCGTAAATGTCTCATTTACAAAGGTGTTGGGAAGGTTAAGTTACTAATTACGAACACATTTCACCAAGAATGCGTAAACAAAGCGACTTGCTTCACACTTTTCGTTTGATTAAAGACATGCACTTTAGAGAAGCAGTCGAGAGATTTGAGTCAGTCAGTTTTTAATTTTTAATTCATTAATTTTTAAAGAATATTTTCACTTAAGTCAAAGCTGTTGGCTGATGAATTTAATGAAATTTTCGCCGTTGCATGAAAGTGTCGGCTGCCTTTGATGAGAACTCTAAAAATAATGGTAACGACATTTACAAAAAAGTAGAAGCTTTCATGTACATAATCGTAATTCTGTACCAATTTGAGTTTTACATTATACAAAATGAAATTTTTTCGATCGTACTTTATAAATGATGATTGTCTCAAATCGAGAAATCTCATACGAATATACCACAAATATTCATTCATGCCCTCATTTTTAATTTGCATCGTGCACGTATAGACGGCTACATTATAAGATTATAACTTTATATAGTGTTTTATGTAAGAAAAAGAAATAAATGTTTGAGAAAATAAATCCAAGACTGCCATGTTTCTGAGTCTTGTCAGAACAAGATAAATTGCCAAGAGATTTTTATCCGATTGACTGACCCATTTGGGACTGAATGCGAGACGCCACCTCAAAAAATTAGCAATAATCGTTAAAGATTCTTTCGTAAACACAAAAACATTATTTTCTGTTTCATCTTCATTTCGGTTTCTCCGGCTGAGTGCGCTTTTGGCATGAGCTCATGCCAAACTGCCAACATGCATTACCCAGGTGCATGAGTTATTGTACTCAAAGAAATACTAAATCCCATCTTCGACCCATTTAAAACACACAGAAAAGCAATAATAAAGTAAACCCTGGCCTTTTCTTGGAGAAAAAGTTCAAAACGGTTTGCTTTTTGCAACATGCAAGTACACATTATACAGACAGAGGAGTATCGGATTTTTAAATAGTGAGTCATTTCTTCAGTTCAAACCACACCACACAATAACTGAATAAAGTTTGTAGTGAGTAAAACCCATGCGGCTTCAATTTATCTATGTACATACATTATTTTCTTGGTACAAGGAAAATAAAATAACCGGTTGATTGTAAGGAACATTATGATGATGATTCTATTCGCCATTTGTATATGTCTATAGAATCTTCAACAACTACAATACACAGTCAGTTCATTCAGTTGTTTTACTACCAAACCATCGTCTCATGTTTCATCGTAGTTGTACTTACTAGCGCCATGTGTATTAACATTTGACATGAAGAATGTAACCATATAAAGAATAATAAATGTTTCAAAATGGTGCTTGGCTCTTGGCTCTATGTTAGTGTCTTTTTCTCATATGGAGAACCGTACTGAAACAAACGTATAACGTCGACAAGCCATCAAGTCTTCACCGATGATACCTACGAATTACACTCACCCAACTCACAACACGACTTTACTAATGGTTAATTGCAGGTTTAGCCACAGGAGAGATTCATTCATTAAAGTATAATTCTTTCATCTTCCCTGTACGTTTTGAGCACAAGGAATACACGTTACACGAAGATGATGATGAACTTTCACAAAAAATTCACAAGGAGAAGAGAAGCGACAAATCTTGACAAGCCATCACTTTAATGAAGAGTGGCAAAAATGTATCTTTTTCCACTTTTACTCATTTTCAATTGTGCGTTTTTCTTCCTTTTCCATTTCTAGATGAGATATGTGTGAGTGCCAAAAATGTGAGCATTTTGTAGGATGAGAAACATGCAAAAATTGACCCGGACGTATAACAATAACAACGTGGTATTCATACGTAGTACAACCTCACAAACTCGGTACGTCGACATGAAATGAAAGGAGCCTTGTAAAAGTTTTGATGTTGATGTTGAAGGAATGCACACATACGATAAAATGTAATAGGATTTTGACGCTGAAGAAGCTGATTTCCATTTGATTGTAAATCATTTCAAAAGTTAATATGCAGTTATCAAGCTATTTCAATAAGCAACAACAAAAAAACAACTTCTCATTTTCCTACTTGATGACCGGAGGAGACAAATTCGTGAAGATGGCTTGCTTGTTTCGTTAGTATTGAACATTTTGCATTTCGCATCTAAAGTAAAAAGCAGTAGGGGGTTGAATGAATTTTAAGATTGAATGAACCGAGCGGACCGGCCGATGTGACTGGGGATGATGCAAAACCTAAACCACCCAGTAATTACCCTGATGGGTGAATCAGCGCAAGGACTTCAGGACCAAACTGGAAAATACCGGTAGGAATGCGTGGACCGCCTGACCTTGTAACACCAGAACATCACTGTAGTCTATAACATTGTATAATACGTGTTCTTTAGTGTAGTTTCTTTAGGCTTGATCTCAACGACCGGATACAACTTAAAAAAATTGACGAAGTCTCTCCAACAAAAATCCTTTGGGATGCTCTTTAAGTGTGTCAGCAGTCAGTCAGTCAACAACCCGCAGACGTCAGGAGACGAACGGGTCGCATTACACAAGTTCAGGTTCACTTGCTCGAGTCATCTTTACCGTTGACACATCAGCAGTCAACATCACCGCGGGTTAGTCCACACGAGTGTCCTTCATCTCAAATGACTCCATTCACACACACTTTTCACCACTCCTTTCCTCTCCCCCTGATTTATATTATGTATTTGACACGTTGTAAATATGCCTAGACATCATTTCTTTTGATTATCTTCCATTTTATAAAGCACATTAAAAGTTTGGAATCAAAGATGTACATTGTTCAAAATTGTACAAATCTATTCCATTAACTTTTATTAAAAAATCAAACTCTAGCTTGACCTGTAAGCAAGCTACTAATTGTCGTCATTATTGCAATGTTGACTTCCTCATCCGTAATCTAACCTAACAAGTCCATTTCCGTCTCATTCCGTCTGTCTGGGTGATGACTGATGACATGACAGCTTGCTGTGTTATTCAAACGGATGCCAATGACATTTGACATGCGAAATGTTATGCAAAATTACAAAATTCATGTGTTTGTACATGAGCACTGAATTTTATAAATTAATCGCCTTGCTTTGAACTTATTATGTTTTAATATAATGCAAAGTGACTATGAATTCTATGAATGGTATACCTTTCTTATAATCCGTACATACCGCTGCAATGAGACGAAGGAGACACTTTTATAGTGTCAATTAGCTGATAGCTGAGGAGAAAATGCACAAATGCATTTTATTTTTTATTTTTTTGAAAACGATTTTTTACTGTTCTTTCCTTTGTAGTAAGACCATCTTTTTTTGTATGGGTATAGTTAACACATTAACGGCTAGCGCTTATCAACACTCCTTTCTTTTATTTTATTGCTATTTTAATGCCAAATAGCGGAATTTATCATACTTGCTACTACAGCATAACTAACATCCTGTCGGAATGGAATGGCTACAACGCAAAACGGCTATTTTAAAAAGCTTTTCTCTCATGTAATTTTTTTCATGTGACCTGTTTCACTTGTATATTTCTCATGGTGGAATTTGAGTATAAAGTATTTGTGGCTTTAATTCCCAAGTAGTTCCACGTCGTCAGAAATTAATGATCATTTAGAAACGACTCTCTTCAGCTGTTTTTTGTTCTATGAAGATTTGATGCGGTTATACAAATGAGTCAAAAACCAAAGGAAAGGGTCATCATCACCATTTTCCACAATCTCCAAAGGGCGACTTCACACCTTTTCCCTCAAATGGTTTTCTTTCTTTTTGTCTTTTCTTGTTGTCCCGTTCGTTTCTGGTTTTAAGGAATGTATAATGAGAGACCCCTTGGAAAAGTACAAACTGGCCACATTTGCTACTTGCTAAAGCTCGTTTGTGCCTCATCTCTTTGATGCCTCACCTTGTTACAACAACTCGCCTACGTCGTTTTTATACGTCTTAGCAGCCCTCACACATGTTGATTGATCAAGTATAATTGCATGGAAAGAACGAAAGAACAATGAGCAGTGAATTGTCATCATGTAAATTTTAATGGAATATTAAAATAAGTTTTCCCCACTTTTGTTCATGTACTTTTTGCGACCTGTAGAACAAAGGAGAAAAGCTTGTTCATCCAGTAGCGACATGCTACAAACGGTAGTCGTTCGTCATCCTCACCACAGCATAACAAAATCTGACAAAATATACACAAAAGATGAAAAAATATTCTCTTTTGTCATGAGCTCCATTACACTTTGATTGCACACTAATTGGACCAGTTAATGAAGATTTTAACACGCAAGGCACAGCGAGCCGCCACTAGCCACTATATAACAAACAACACAGAATTTGCAATCCTGTCGACGTCGACAACCACTGTCTTCAGACTTGTCTGTAATAAGACACTGCTCATTTTTGCACTGCTACTATAAAACTATAATACATCACAATATATTAAAATCATTTGTTGTCCTTCACCTTTACCTTTTTGCTATAATTTGCATGAGAAGTTTTATTATATTTGCATGCATTATGATTCACTTTCTCCTATTCTCATACATTAATTCCTCCTTTTATAAATGCCGTGTGTACTGTTACTTATGTTAGACAATTTTCTCATCAGCTCTTCGTTCCATCATCGTTTACACGTTAGCTGATGAACATCAACATTCATTTTTTTCTGTTGATTGTACGCTCTTTACCAATAAGCAAACAAACAAGCTTTCATACCATTTAAAAATGCAAAAAATTAATTTAATTATATATTACCTTTATTGCTTTAATTGTATCGAATCATATCAGACTTTACAGTTTGTATTTTGTTGACTGGATTACTTTTTTATGCAGTCCTGTTCAAGCTGCTGTGGGGCAAAGACCAAAGGCAACAGTCAAGCCAAGCCAGTCAGCAGTTTTTTCTACTGCATGATCATTGATCAATTTGGCACTGGACATGCTTAGGGCAGGACACAAACAATGACCCGTTCATTTAACTGCTTGAGTCAAATGTTCAAAGTGTTATTGCCCTTGCAGCTTTCACTGTGTCAATTGGGTTCCTCCTCTATGATTTTTGACCGTTTTGGTCATTCATTGTTGCAACGACTTGTGTCTATTGCGTCTTCATGTGACCTGTAAGATGCTCATGCCATCACCAGCACCACACTTTTCTCTTTCTTTTCCCTTTATGAAATGAATCATTCCATTTGCTTTGTGTCGTTGCCGTTGCATTACAAGATGAGAGATGTTGCTGGCTATGAGGATCATTATACGTCCATGCAAACAACATCTTATGGGAAAGACGATTGTTTGAACATGCCACATGAGCAATGAATGTGAAACAAGTTGTTTGTCCCGTTCGCAGGACATCCAACTCGATGAATCTTTCGTCCTTTCTTATTCTGTTGAGAATATTCATGAGTCTGTGCGGTCACTTGTTCCAAAAGACACGTTTACATTTGTATCAAGTTTCAGTCTGATCGTAAAATGAAAGAAGAGATTATCCCAAGATTCTCGTACATGACAAAGACAAAAGGCACACACATAAACATTGCGAAATGAAAATTACAACTGCCTTCATTTTGTATTCACCCATTCACACAAAGTAAAAAAAACGTTAAATGTTGACTTGATCAAAAGTTAAACACCTGTTGAATGAACATTAGCAAAGCGTGCTTTTTCCTCTATGTGACTTATATGTACTTTTCTCCATTATCCTTTTCCCTATACTCACACAACAGTTTCATTGGACATTGTCGTTTTTTTTGTTTTGTGAGTTGCAATCAAAGCGTTTACGTAAAGCAGGATTGAAAGACACGTTTTTCTCTTCCAATCTTCGTCATCAACTCAATTATCGTTCAACAAAGTTCAAGTTCAAGAGGCATGTCTTGTTTTCATTTACTCACATGCTCACACTCGTGCTCTCCAAAGGACTTTTGCTCTCGTCGACCTGCTGTCTACGTTTACAGACAGTGTGAATCATCACTTTGCTAGTAGCTCTCTCACAAATCAAAATGCGGTGTTTTTTGCTTTTGTCTTTCCTTTATTTTTTGATTGTCAAGTTGGAATCATTTTCTTTTATTAAAACTTTTCCTTTAAATGAAGAGGCATGTTTTGTATCTTCTGTGGTTATAGCATTGCTCCTTGCTTTACTTTATGAAAGCTTCTAAACATCCAATTGGAGATAAGACGAAGAGAGACTTAATGAATTAAATCAAGAGTACACTCCCTCAACCGTTCAGGATTTCAAGTGCTGACCTGATTCTTTGGCTAGGGAATGATGAATGGGACACGGCCAAATGGTCACTTGTTTCTTCTGTTTGTTTCCTCCCTCTCCATGGGCTATCGTATAAAAAACGTAGCTGTGACTTGCATCATTTCTGCAAAAAACATGCGGGTTTTGAATTTTTTTATTTGTTTTTAATTGTCCACTTTTTTAAGGAGAGGTAACGCGATAACGGTAATTAATCGTAATTAAAATTGAGTTACTCAGATTTTAAAATCAGCTAAATGATTTCGTTTTGAATTAGTTTTTTAATCTTATCAGGAAATCCTGTTTGATTTATAGTGTTTATGTAAAAGTCTAGGGTGAAAGTCTCATGGCAGTAATTCAAACATATTCCATCTGTCTTCACATTAACGCTAACATGGATTTTCCTCGAAAATGCTTTTAAGATGCAAAATCAAAAATGAAAGATAGCATGAAAAAAAATCAAGTCAAGTCCATTAAAATTAGTACAACAATTTATTGTTATTTGAAGACAATAATGCAAAATTTTGCATTAGCAAAAGACAGACGTCGAAAAATTCAACGCATTAGTTTACAGTACAAGAAAATCCGTTGTAAATAACTCTGGCGCAACAATAACAACGACAACAAAGAAAATAAAAACAAATAATTGTCACTAGTTAACAAGAATCAAGTTAACAAAGGGGAAGGTGTATGTATAATTTACTATAAATTGGACTTAATTAAGGCGTATAACAAGGCGGGCGGGTACGGCACAAAAACATCACAATATTCAAAAGGTTTGTTTTATATAAGTTTTTAAAAAGGAAGTCTGCTGAAACAACTCATTGCATCTTCTCATGCCTGAAAGCAACAATTTGCAAACAATTAATTAATGAAGCTGAAAGGATGGAATTTTGATTAAGACATTAAGTTGTGCTGGAAAATGAAGACTGAAAATGATAAGAAGATAGGTTTTAAGAAACGTACTTTTCAATGCTCTTCAGAACACGATGAGTGATTTGCTCACTGACGGCAGCGGCTGGAATGACCGGAACAGCCGGGGCAGCATGAGTTTGAGTGGTCATGGTGGCAACTTGAGATGCAATTTGGTTGCTGAGTGCAACAGTTGGTTCTTCAAATTGATGGGTATGATGCTGGACGTGCTGGAAGACAGCGGCGTTCGGAGTGTAAACTGGATGGACACGTGATGGGGAATCATGAATAGTGCTATAGGCAGCAAACCACAATAATCCGATGAAAGTGACAGCGATGAAAGGAGCAGCAAGAACAATTCCAGGACCACTCCACCATTCGACACCATGTTGTCGACGAGCCACGGATCTTCCGGAAGTAGTTCCAGTGGTATCTTCAGATTTAGGAATACCGGCACCGGCACACAAGCCAACGGCAAGGAGACAAAGAAACAATTGCACTTTCATTGTTTTTGATTGTGGGTGATTCTGATTAGCAAGCACGGAGCGAGTTTTCAAGTTTAAGCTCGCCCTGAAGGAAGTTAAGTGTAAAAGTGTAAGGTGAAGTTGCAGTGCGTGTGACAGCTCAGACACTATTGATTGGGTTTCCGCTGTACTCCACGTTTTGAGAGGGACGACGGCGAAAATCTCACTGAAAAAATTTGGATCGACTCCCAACCTTAAAACCTACAAAGTGAAAAAACTTTTCGGAACCGGTTTCCCCTTTGATTTGAGGTCTGGGGTGCTTATGAATGGGAAATTGCTGAATACCATATCGTCTGAAACAATTATATTTGCATTCTCCTTGTTACCAGACACAGACGCGCATGAAAGAGAGAGGGAAAAAAGCCTTAAGGAGATGACGCACACCTGATCATTCTCAAATGTGTGCAACATACAACAGAAGATACTAACAACAAGTGCATTTTGTTGTGATGTTCTGCATATTATGGCAAACGCAAAAACGTCAAGTCTCTTCCTTTCTTTCTTCTTGGTCAATGCAATGTGAAAGGGCAAAAGCCACACCACGGGCTGTCCTTATCACCAACAAACCTATAGTCAATACCACGATAAGACATTACAATAAACAGTACGAAAATCTTCAAAAGTCCTCCTCCCTGTAACATCAACAAACACAGAGCAGAGACGTACGTTTAATCACACACACACAGAGTAATCATATACAATTCCAATTCGTGTGTATGGTATAAACTAAAGTAAAAGCAAATGTAAGTGCACCATGTATGCAAATCCTTATCGTCATTTGACTGTAACTGCCAAAGTACTTGGTACAATTGGTACTTGAAGGATGGAATATTACCTTATCCTTATCCTTTATACGGTTTGCTGTCTCAAGGGCCTCAAGAACATACGACATGAAGATAAGTGAGCATAAGAGAAAGAAGACGCATTCATCTTCATCTCTATCAAACAGACATTACATGAATCCACTTCATTACAAGCACACACACACAATTTGATCGGTTCATTATTCTTATGATACTAGTAACTGTCCAACAGGAATTCCAAGGCGGAGGAAAGTGACAAAATATTGGCTTGTGCATTATCTTCTTGCTCTACTTGAATGGAGCATTGACATTGCACATTGCTTGAGCAAACTGTAACAATTTCGTTGTGTTGAAGGTACACGTGCGTGTTCGCACGACAAGACTCTCGACCAGTCCCATTGTAGTAATATAGTTATTGAGCGAAAAAACGTTTTCTCTTTTACACCTCTTTAATTTAATTGATCTTTTGTGACGAAGCAATTTCCATGAAAGGACCTAAAAATTGATGTACCCTTGTCTATAAAATGCAAATCTCAATTTATGATATGAAGTCAGCTTTGAGTTGTATACTACTTTTGGGTTCATCGTGCGTACACACTACATTTTTTTATCTACGTCCGTTTGCTGTTGCGTACGGATTGGAGTTTAGTAGTTTATTGTGAATGGTCACTGCGTGAATTCGTGAGTGAGATGATATTTGCGATAATCAAAACCCATCCATAAATGTTGGCTATGGAAGGGCAAAGAAGAGATAAACTTGGCTTGGCTTTCTTTAGAAAAAGGGCAGAAGCAGCAAATTTCTACAATATAAGTTATGACTATTGGAGGAAGAAGGAGTCCCTTTGCGTATTTGGACAGAAAGGAGAGGAACGAGGTCAATAAGCTTCTATTGTAAGTCGACTGTGAAGATAAGGTAAAAGTGTCCCGTTGCAAATTGGAGCGTTGTTTATGACGGGAGTCTTCTAATATATTTTTTTCGTTCAGACAGCAAGTCGCACAGAAAGTGCAGTTCACATCATATCACATCATATGTAGAAAAAGAGTCACATGGATGAGTTTTTAACATGGTAAAAAATAGCAAAGTATAAGCAACAACGCTGCTGTTTCAAGCTCGTACAACCATGTACAAGTCAACTGACTGTTCTCATAAAGTTTCATTTTTTGCCATGAGTGAAATTAGATCTTGGGTATATGTGTGTGTTCTCTTATCTGGTCAATGTAAAATGATTATCCGTACGTGTAAGGTACACTAAATCACGAATGAATCTAAAAAAGGAAGAGAAGGAACATGACGTGGAGCAAGAAAGAGCAAAACAAAGCAAAGGTAGTTAGTGGTGATGAAATGAAAAGAACAGGGTATAGAGACAGGACACAGGAGACAAGTGCAGAAAATGGTCTCACTCCCATCAACAACAAAGTCTAAAAAAATTGCAGACCAAATAAGTCCACGCGGCAAAAGTGACAGGGAAATGTCAACTCGACTTCTTCGTCGCGTGGGGTGTTTATGATTCTTCCTTGTGATTTTTGAGTGTGACACACATATTCTCCATACTTTTCTTAACCTTCTCTCACGACCCTTACCTTGTCAAAGGTCTGGCAATGGCAATTAGTTAATGCCAAATGCCAAACCCGCAGGGCACTGTATCGTCTTGTTAAACTCATTGTGGAGAAAATGAGTCTTTGCACCTTATAATCTCATCCCAAAACAAAACCTATGCATCTCTCATAGTTAAATTCAATCTTATGGACTTTAAAACTTTCAACACTAGCCCGAACACGAAATGCAAATTGTATTAATGTTGACGAGCGAAACGATGTTTCCATCCATAAACTGCCTCGGGTCCTAATTAAGTCGTATCCACATTTATTATAAGGGTCTATTGTAAATTGTAATTTGGTCTGTTTTGTGCCTCTCTCATGCTCCAATTTTGTATGCATTTTAATGCAAGCTGTCTTTTCGCTTCGACGCCGTTGGCTAAAATAAATTAATACATATTTAAATGGGCTTTTTATTATATTTGTCAGCTTGGTGGTTATTGGTTATCGTTAACAATCCATTGAAAAATTTGTATTGTTAATTGTTAAAGTACTATTACATTATTATTTTTAGAATCCGGAAGGCGCGGACATTTTTCCGTGCCCAACAAAATAGTTGTTCAGGTACGTACCGTTAAATATTTCAGTACATTGTAATTTGTAAAAGTTTAAAAACAATTTTTGAAGATTGAAGGAAAAGGAAACGATTTCCTTATTACTCTCACTCAGAATATGGATTTCCATTAATGTACAATTTATTTATTAAAATTGTAGTTTGTAAATGAGGTATTTGGAATGCATTTTAAAATGTTTGGGCTTTTCACTGCCACGTTAAGTTACGAACTTTTTAAATATAATAATTACAGAACAAACACTCTTCTATCAGTTCTATAATACGTTGGATGTAGGCACATTGGGAGAAAGCAGGTAATTATTGTTTTATAAATGCAATGAAAGTACGTTCGTTCACGTTCCATTAAAATCTAAGATTACGTGATTTTGTGGCAGAAAATCTACTGTAGCATTTTTTTACAAGTGCTTAATGAAGCAAATTACAATCCTAGTACTTTGAGAAGGGATCTACCGAATGACAAAGCCCTTTGCAAAGGTGACGCATCTGGTGACACTCTTGTAGTAGAATGAACACCTTGACCGTTCAACGGGTTGTTTGGAGCTACTTGTACAAAAATACTGTTGGGTAAGACTAGACCATCAACTTCGGATTGAAGTTGGACACATTCTTGGGCTCTTCCATAATGTGGAGTGACGATATTACACAAAATCCTTTTGCGACATAGCATATCACATTTTTCTTTTAGTGCAACGTCGGAATTTTTGTGATAAAATCTGAAAGAGAAAGCAATACGTTTTGCATACAAACAATCATGGCATATTTTCAAAAACTTTATATAGTAAGTTTATATGTCAACAAACCTATAAAATGTATCAAACACTGTCGAATTGGCAGACATACGATGAACCAATTCATTGAGAGAATATGGCAAAACGTCTGGGATTTCAAATGCTTCTGTGGCCGTGTACAATTTGAACCATTTTGGAGGAACGTCTGGATTGAGATTCGCTTGTGTCAAATTGTAAATCCAGGTTTCATGATCCAAAATATTCCACGTGGACTCTGCTCCTCGGGCACCGTCGATGGTGAAAATTTTATAGCCAGGATTTAAATTAGCGTATGGAGTCAATGAAGCTCCCATCCATGTTGGGACGGTTGCATGACTTCGATTTCCATTATGGTAATACAACTTAAATTCGTCGAAATGTGTATGACCGTAAAATTGCGCTTTGATAATGTTGCTATATCTGTAAAATACAAGATGTGTGAGTTGAAGAGTCGAAAACTATTGACAATGAAACAATCAATCAAGATTTTAAAAGTTACCTGCTAATTATATCATAGAAATTTTTGCTCCACACAGTCCAGCAGTCTTCTTGTCCAGGAGGCACATGACCAAGAATGTGGACAAATTGACCCAAATCCTCAGACTTTTGTAATTCTCTCGTTAACCATCGAAGTTGACCTCCAGGGTCACGATGTTCAAACGACTGCCAGCTTTATATACATTTAAAAAATGCCTCGTAACTGTCGTAACATAATTTTTAAAGCGTAAAGCATTCAACGGTTTCGGATAGTGAAAGTGCCTTTCAACTTACAAGTTGAGTGTGTAGCATAAATTCGTGTTGAGAACAATCACTTTTAAATACGGATCAATTTCAACATCATAAAATCCAGCGTGCATGAAATTATGAATGGAGGACTTTGGAAGCCATTTGGACCAAATTCTTGCAGTGGATTCATACAGCCATTCCGTAGAAATCTCAGCAGGAACACCAAAAGGGCTAAATCTAATTAAATCATTCACAATTATCCTTATTTCATAACTCCATTAACATTAATTCATTGAATTTTTGAAAATATCTTTCGTACAAGTTAACAGGATGTGTTTCGTGATTTCCAATAACTGGAATAATAGTCACATTGGGGAAATACATGTCAATAAAATGTGACGCATTTGCAATGATTTCAACATTGGCAGCTCTGCTTGTCTTCCAGATGTTATGTGGCGGAAAATCTCCAGTTAGATAAATCATCTTAATGTCCTAGTGAAGGAAAGAAGGAAAATCATGAAATTAATATCGAAATTATGGTTTTTTAAAAAAAGACTATAGATTGCACAAACAAAATTGAAAAACTCGTTTCAACTACGTACTGGATGAGTTGAAGAAATGTGTTGCAATGCATTTATGAAAGAATGATATGGTAAATCACATTTTCCATAACTTCCAAAGTATCCAGCTTTCGAGTCAGCTTCATTTCTTTGTTTTCTTGTGGATTCTTGGTTCACATTTTCCTCATGACAGCACAACTCATGTTCACAATCCACGGCTGCTCCCGTTCGGTAATGCGGATCAATGTGCATGTCGGTTAAATGAAGAACTTTAATCGTTGGAATGTCTTTCTGCATAGATATTCAAAAATTAAAATTAGTCTAGCTCAACAAAAGTACAAACGTATCATCCATTGTTTTAGTAAGGTGGCAATGTACAGGAATAATAAGTGGCGGAGCAATCGATCTTTTCTTTGGCATCAATTCGTAGTTTTCTTGACTCCCCGTGGTTGGTCCTTCCAGAATCCTATTGTACTGATTCAA
>JABASF010001419.1:0-22417 GCA_019776145.1 Harlomillsia oculata | reverse complement strand
TTGGAACAGATATTTGCAGTTCAGCGAATGAAGTTTGCGGAAATTCCACAGAGACTCAATCCATTGCTTCACCCACCGGATCCAATCGTCATTAATCACATCATCAGTGTCGAAGGTGCAGAGCAAAAGAAAACGGCTTGTTATGATATTGAAGTGGAAGTGGACGACACTCTAAAATCTCAGATGAATAACTTTCTTTTATCTACTGCAAGCCAACAAGAAATCCAGGTATATTATGCGATACTAATGTAACTATAATAATATACTGTCGGGACTTTCGTTTTCGTTCGTCCGATTCGTTTCGTACTCTCATAAATGCTTCGTGTGTGTGTAGAGCTTGGATTCCAAAATTCATGAAACTGTTGAAACTATCAACCAATTGAAAACAAATCGAGAATTTTTTCTCAGTTTTGCGAAGGATCCTCAGCAGTTTATTACTCGTTGGCTACTGTCACAGACAAGGGATTTGAAGGTTCTTATTATAATTGACATTACATACGAATTTTAAAATATATTACAAAACATAACCTGTTTTACGGTTTTTTAACTATTAGACAATGACCGATGTGGCTGGAAATCCTGAAGAAGAGCGTCGTGCAGAGTATTACTGGCAGCCATGGACTCAAGATGCTGTGTGCAGATATTTCTACTCTAAACTCCAACAAAAGAGAGCAGAATTAGAACAAGCACTGTTGGGAATGAATAGGTCCTAAATGATTTTTTTAGTAGAGACGAGACATTTGATTTCAAAACAGTTTGTTTATACCGATGTAAACATCGGTCCGGACTACTTTAAACTAAACTAAACTACGGACTACGGACTTCTTTTCAATTCAGCAGTCGGATTTATTACTAATGTACATTATCAGAGTGTCTTGACTTTAAATTCATTCCATATTTTAAACTATTAATGAGGATTAGTGTTTCTATTCTTTTTATGCAGACTATTATGATACAAGTTGAAAATTAATTTGATGGGTTTTACTTTTAATAAATGGAATTTTGTTTCAATTTATTCGTGTGAAATTGTCTCACATTTAATGGGTAATAGTAATAGTCAATTTAAAAATAATGCTGGTTGGAAAGTTGTTAGCTTCTTCATATTCATGTGAGTACATTTAAAACAAAATCAATGTTAAATTCGTAAATTACAAAATCGAGAATAATACGCCTCACTTCATCTAAACTGAACACAATTTACAGAACTTTCATAGGTATGTAATATCAACTTTGCACGCTGATATGATGCCGAAGACATAGAAGAAACGGTCTTAAGGTCGTAAATTGTCCAAAATCCATTTAAGATAATGGGTCACTTTAGTGTAAATGGCAGGTCGTCCTGTCTGCCCACACTTTGCGGGGCCAATTGACACAACGCCAAGTTGGTACACTTGAACGCCAGTTTGAACCGGAAACGGAACGAGGAGTGGTCCGCCGCTATCTCCTTTACACGAATCCTTGCCGTCTTCCCCCCCTGCACAAATCTTTACAAAATCAAAATTGCAGCTGCATTACACGTTTCCGTCATTTCAGGATAATGCATAATATTGAATAATTGAATATAATGCTGTTAGGATAATCATAAATAATCTTAAGTACCCTTCCACCGTCAAAAGCAATGGACGGAGCTGTTTTGGTTGGAGGATATGATTTACTGCATTGTTCTCTGTCCACTAAAGGAATCCGTACAATCTGCAAAACATCGGAATTTGCTGCGTTGTCTAAATTGTATAACCAAATCAAATTAGTATAACACATAGAACGAATATCCATATATTAGGTTTATCTTATACGGTTAACACCCTTCAAAGAATCATTATATTTATAGTAATTTACATTAAATATGAATCCTTAATTGATACAAGGACATAGGATACTTACAAAATTCTAAACGTCCCCATCCTGTCACATACGGTTTCGTTTTATTCGTCACTTTGTTCTCCCCTCGAGGTAGACAAATGGGCGTCACGAAAGCTAAAAAATGAAAAATAGTTATGCATTAAAGTGCAGACCTTATAAATTATAATACAGGAGAGGACAACGAACTATATGTTGATAATAAATTAATAATTACGTCCAAAGGTTGCGGGATAAGATAATCGGATGAGAGCTATATCATGTTCCTTCAACTTATTCTTGTCGTATTCTTCATGTGAGATAATTTCATCAATTTGTATTTCTTGGAATTCTGGTGCACAAATGTGTTTTTCACAGTCAGGATTTGTGTTTTTATCGTACTCGCCTAGCCGAACACTCGTCCTAAAGTAAAGAAAGCAAGGAAACGTTTCATTTCATATAGGATTTCACATTAACCTCCGGTTTCATAGTGTTCTTTAATGGCTTGTGACGTGTGACATGTGAGATGTGAGGCAAACAGTAAACAGATTGAACATTAAACGTTAGTCTTACTTAAGATATATAAGATAGACATACAAGATACAGCACCAAGAACGTGGACTTACACTTCAAATCCTTCAGGTAGATTTGCTACACAGTGGGCTGCAGTTAAAATATACTTTGAACTGATTAGTGTCCCTCCACAAGCGTATTGAACTTTACCGTTGAATCCTATAATATAATACACAACATAAGTGATTGTCAGTTTGCGACATTCGGGAAACTTTTCATAGCCGTTTTACAGACAAGAGACATGCCGTACCTGTAAATCCGATTAATGCCATCCAAGGTTGAGTTCCCAAACCTGGAAAATTTGATTACAGACGCTTGATAAGTTTGGAAAATGAAATTGATTCTCACACAATTAAAGTAGAATCATATCATAACATAAAAATGTTATTAACCTGCATCTTCGCCACCAACAATTTTGATATCAGTTGATGTGAAACCGCAAGTCTTTTTAGTTGGCAAGAGTCGCAAGTTCCAGTGAGATGTTAGGATCTGAGCAGTTTCAGGAGAAACGTCGGCATACAGTTCTTCAGGCTTCTGACTTTGCTTATCTTCATTGTTGTTCTGAGGTTTAGGTCGAACAATAGGTCGTTGGATGTATTGGCCATTGTTGTTGTTACCGCCATAAGGACGTTGTTGACCATAGGGACGTTGCTCACCGTAGTCATTATTATTGCCACCATGACCATAGGGACGTTGCTCAACGTAGTCATTATTATTGCCACCATGACCATAGGGACGTTGCTCACTGTAGTCATTTTCATTTTGTTTGGGTGGGTTGTTGTTGTAATGATTGTACTGATTTTGAGAATTTGAATACGGATTTTCATAAGGACGCTGTTGGGGATTGTAATAGGGATTTTGTGAAGGTTGTCTCCAGGATGGGGCCGGTGTCGATGCCCGCCAGGGATCTATTGAAGGAGTTGGTTCGGGTTGATACTGATTGTTCGATGACAAGGACGATGATGGACAACAAACCTTGGGGTCATTCTTCGTCACGAATCCACAAGTTGAACGTTGAAGATGTAAAATAAAGTTTAGACCACCAGATCGAGCTTGCAAAGTTCCGAACAGTTCTGAACAGTCAACAAGAGGAATGCAAATTCCTTCCTTCGAATCTGGGGTTGTGCAAACGTTAGCCCTATTATTGTTATAATTGCCGTAAAGACCCTGTGTACCTGCGCAAAACATTAGCAAAAGTCATTTTCATTATACTTTAATGCGTTGTAATCAAAATGAAAATTGAAAATTTTACCAGCAAATAATGGTAAAGTTAAAAAAAGTAGATGTGTCATCAAATCGAACGAAAACATGTTAAAAGTCATATGCAAATTAATATAACATAAATTAATGTTTCTTAATACAAAATTAAGAAGTCAATTGTATAAAATTGTAAAATGCATGCAAAACTCAATGTTTAGGTTTCATTTCGAGAATCACGTCAAGTATAACAGTCAAGTCAAATACTACTGGCTTTGAGTAAACAATTACAGAACAAAAAATGACGAAGGACTTGACCACTCGACACTCGAGGCTCGATGTCATAAAAGTGCTTAAAAAATATGTCTCATGTTTTTTGTCATACCTATACATCTATAAAAAGGACCCTCTGGACTGGACTGAGGAAAAGAAGGTGGAACGGTGGAACATGCTAAGAATTGTATTTTAAGAAAGCTAGGTAATGCTTTATTTGCTTCTGCTTGCTTGCGGCTTGGCAAAAGTCTATTGAATGACACTTTATGACCACAGGAAGGACACGATGAGAGATGAGAGGATGAGAGTGAGACCATGAAACCTTTATGCATTTCCCAGTATTTCTCAGAAGTCAAAAACAATGCATTGGACTTTACATTTCCTACTTGCCTACTACTAACGATGCCGCGTCGTACTTGGATATAAAACAACTATTGGTCACCTTTTATGAGTGCAATGAACCGATTTATGATGCATTTATGAGTAATTCTATCTAACAATGAATTTATTTTAGGACTCGTTAGTCGTTAGTATGCTTTGAGTAGCTCTTCAATGTTATCAAAATTCCATTGATATCGTTACTTTTCTTGTAGAAAAATGCATAATATATTATCTTTACGTGTAATTCTAATAGCATTACGAATTGCCATTATTACCTGTGACCCTGAGCCTGAAGTGACTACCGTACAAAGTTCAATAGAGGAGACAACGACCGTGAAACCGGAAGACCTGGGTTCGGAGAAAGCACTTCTAGAAGTGGGTTTGGAGAAAGCCCTTCCAGAAGTGGGTTCAGAGAAACTTCCAGAAGTGGGTCTGGAGAAAGCACTTCCAGAAGTGGGATCTGAGAAAGCACTTCCAGAAGTGGGTTCCGAGAAAGGACATCCAGTGAAGGAAAATGTCACAGAAAAGGAACTAATAGACGATGAAGAATTAGATAAAGACGAAAGTCCGATTGCAATTCCCTACGCGTATTCCCCCATTCATCTTACTAATTTGGTTAAGATTGAACATGACTTTTACCATATGGCGAAGGCATATGAAAAGAAATTAGAAGAGCGGTTGGAGTTATTGAAAAGGTTAAATTCGTATTAAGATTAGAAAAATGTTTAATGTAAGATGTAACTAATAATACGTCTGTCAATCACTGTTATAATCTGACGTAATAGGTACAAGCAGGATTACGAGGAGACTTCGCTAAAGACATTGGAAGCCTTATCCTACCTCATGACGGATTATCAGAAAGCGTCCTTTGTTTCAGGACATCCTTTCCTAGCATACAGAATCATTCGACGATTTCGAAGGAACGTTCGACCATTGTTGACTCATTTAATCCTGGATCTTGAGAAAGATTTATTTTCTGCTTTAACCACTTTACTTGAAAATGTGGATCTACCGAATGAAGCGGATGAAATCGATGCTATAGCTTCCATTGTGAGACTTCAAGATGTGTACGACCCCGTCATGTCAGAGGTACCATTTTCATCCTTTTTAAAAATACAACTTGCTTCATCTTTAATCTTTTATGTACTACTTAAGAACTAAAGAAGAAAAAATGTTCAATGGTAGAAATGGGTAGTTTCAAGACCTAACCATAATGATTAATAATTTAATATCGAAATTTTGAAAAGTTTACGAACGGAGTGTTTCAAGGGAACCCTACTGGAATCGGTCTGACTGCTCAGCAATGTTGGGAAATGGGAGCGGTGGCAATTGACAATGGAAATACAATTGCAGCAGCAGACTGGCTTCGAATGGCTCATCATAAATCAGTGTTCCAGAGAGACAATTCCATAAGCGCGGAAGAAATTCACGAGACTTGGCAACTCGCAATTGAACGGGTGGGTTATAAGTTATAACATAACTATCATAACTTTCATAACTTATAAGTTAACACATAAACTTTCCAATGGCTCTGGAAAACTTATTTTTGGGTTAAACATTCTAGAAATAATAGTTCTGACACTTTTTAATTTGCAGCATGCCTCTATTTGGGACGTTGATAAACTAGGATTCACTGACATTTTCAAAGACGCCAAGAAACAAATTAAACGTGACTACAATCGATTCAAGAAAAATCGTACTGTGGAAAACAGTGTTTATAATTACGTTGCCCTATGCCGAGGAGAAGATTTGCTCACGTCTGTAGAATCCGCCCGTTTGTTTTGTTGGTTTGAATCCAATTCACATCCGTACTGGATAATCAACCCTCAAAAAATGGAATTGCATTCTAAGGATCCGTATTTAGTCCAGATTTACGACTTTGTGAATGACGAAGAATTGATGAGTTTTAGTTTGGCTTCTATCCCCGAACTTTTGTCTGCTTCTCATATTGAAAACGATCCCAACCTTACACCGGAAGAAAATAGGATGAATCACATTATGATGGTAACTACGACTGAAATGAACGATACTACATTGCCCCAAAGTGCGAGAAGTCTCACCAAGAAGATTGAATTTATTACTGGGTTGCACGTAACCAAAGAAGGAGCAAGTCAACCTTATATTGTTGGTGCTCATGCTCCTGTCACTGCTAGTAAGTCACGATTAAAAATTAAAATCGACCAAAAGAAAAATGAAACTAACTATTTGAAATTGATTTCTAATTTCATTTGTACTTTTGTTTTAATTAGGTCAGCCAGACATGCATAACGATGCGGTATATACAGTACAATTTATCACACTTGATATTTCCTTTTCCCTTTTACTAACTTTTATTGATTTTTCAAGTTTTTGTTAATCAAATTCATATTAGCTTGGACATTTTTCGGGTATCATGGGACCGCGCATGGCTACTTTCCTCTTCTTCGTAATCAATGATTATCCTAATCATAATATCTTATTATATAACAATTGCTTTCATATTCTGACCATTCAAGTTTACGTTTCAGATGGAGCACCAGCAATTTGGAGGTGAAATAACCTTTCCAATCATTGGGAAAGCAGTGAAAGCAGTCAAAAAATCAGCGTTGTTCTGGTACAATACTTACAAGAATGGAAGCGTGGATGAACGTACTAGTCACCAAGATTGCCCGTTGCTGTTGGGTCATAAATGGAGTAAATTATTATTACCTTATTATTATTACTTATGAACTGATATAAAAGTACATTTTTTCATATTAATTAATTGTTCTTGTTCAATTGTTCTTCAGCCGCCACAAGATGGATTCATGCAAACGAAAATTTTCTGAAACGACCCTGTGGTAGGAAAGAAACGGCCTAAGGTGCGAAACCGTCTATTCATGTTTCAAACATAATCAAAAGGCTTAAATAAAAGTGAAGCTATATGACTTGATTATGTTAAGTAATTGTACATCAAGTAAATGACTGACGACCTTTGTTTAAGTTTAATAGTATTTTTATAGCACATTTTATTACATTGACTATTGGCATCGAATCAAATATATTAAAGAGGTTATTGCCATTTAACTGTTCACATAAAACGCTTTCATAATGTTGCCATAAACCTTTGACTTCATAGTTTATAATTAATAGTTCCACGGGTGTATTCGGGTGTAAAGCTTAAGCGTATTCGACTTTCCACAAATTGGTTTAGCATTGGTATAATTCGCATCTTTGGACAATGATTTGGTTCAAATCTTCAGTACCAGTGGTAGTTTTTGTGTTTATATCATGTGGTTTACTTTTGGTAAGGGAAATGTGTGCTTTTATATATACATCATATAAAAATGTTCTTTTGATGTTTGATTGATGTGATTTGATTGGTTAGTATTGTTCACCGGTAGCAAGTGACTCAAAACCTGTCGACACTGCCGCACAAGTAAATCCTGCAGGTAATGGCGAGAAGGTGAGATCAATAGTTTCTCATCCTGAAACAATGATAACTCTTGCAATGATAGAAGAAGAGCTGTATGACTTTATAAAATCTCAAAATCTGGACTACCAAAGTGTACGTTTGAAACGGTATGATGTTGACAGCCGAATTGTAAAAAATTCAAGAGTAATACTATACTGTAAACTGTAACATTATTAATCAGATATCTGATTGATATAAAATTGTTTGCGTATTAAAAGGTTTTTGGATGACTATGAATCGAGTTCCAAACTTTATAAAGAGGACTACGAACTGATAGCAGTGCATCCTATACTTGCTCATCGTCTTATTCGAAGATTTGTCTTCCTACAGCGAAGTGTGAATGACATGGCAGAAGATCTAATAGAAATCAAAAGTAACTTTTCTTTGTTTGATAATTAAAGAACGATATTTAATGGTTAAACTAATGCAAGAATGTGCATTTTCAGATCTTCTGCAAAACGCAATGAAGGAGACGCAAACCGTGTATGCAATTCCGGCATTCCCCACCATGAATGACGTCATATTTTCACAGGAGTCACTGATTAGAATTCAGGAGTATTACAATTTGGAAGCTGCTGATGTATGAACACATTATTTATGAAAAACTTAAAACCAATTAAACCAGTATGCTAGATACGAACTTTACGAACTATTTACTTACCAATTATATTTTTGTACAATGTTAAATGTTAAACCTTTGATTTTGTGTAAGGTTGCTTACGGAAAACTGCACACTTTAGAAACGACGCCAAACGTTGGATTAAATGCAGCACAATGCGTGGAAATGGGAAAATACTTATCATTACACGACAAGCATACTTTAGCTGTGGAATGGATGGAAGTCGCCCTGGATAAGATTGTAAATGATGGAGACACGTCGGCACCTAAAAAAAATGTGAAGCTGTTGTTTGAAACAATGATACGAAAGGTACACACATCTTAAGATTTCGCATGCATAAAGATTGATTTTGTTCTGAAAGGAAACATCTTATTTCAGCACAATACCGCATGGAAAGAGAATGCTTACTCCATGTATAAATACGTGGACCTCATAAACTGGCCGAAACCAAAACGAAATCGTGCTAAGGAAGTGTCATTCGCTGAGCATGCAAATGCAGCTGTAATGCACCGTCATAATCCGGTCTATGGATGGGCAATGGAGTACAACTTTCACTCACTTTGTGCTGGGAAGAATTTACAGGTGATGGAATTACTACGCTTCAAAAATAGCAAAACATGCTTTTATTGCAATGGTTAACAAAGTATGGTATGTATCATTATACAAATCCATATTTTCTGATTAGACGGAAAAAGAGAAACTACCATTACGTTGCTGGCTCGAGACACCGAATGTATATTGGACTCTTCATCCACTGCAAATTGAGCTCCTGAATGAAGATCCATGGTTGATTCAAGTGTACGAAATTGTGGGGCCAAAATTTGCTGAAAATATCAGATCTGTTGTTGATGTGAAAAGATCAACAGTTTTGGGAGATAAGCCGAACATTGAAGGCGACATAATTCTAAGTTCACGAACGTCCTATAGTGACTGGTTATTTGAAGAACAACATGATTTTTCAAAATCATTCAAAAGGAAAATTGAACTGGTCACAGGATTGAAAGTGGAGAAAGCAGGCGCTAGCGAAGCTCTGCAAGTTGCTACTTATGGCTATGGCCAACATTACGACTGTCACCTAGACGCGGTAATATAATTCATGCTTTAACATAGAAAAATATGCTGGTCCGCTGGTCGGTATTACCATTTTAAAATCATTGAATTTATGAATTTAAAATTAAGTTGTTCCAACCGGAGCGCACTGAAGAAAACGGAGAACGATTGGCAACGTTCATGTTATATGTACGTAATTTCCGTAATATTAATGTAATTTTAACCAATTTGTAATGAACGTGACCGAGATAAGCAACCTTCAAGCTGCACACGTACAAATCGATTTCAACTTTTCTGCTGCTATTATAATTTAACTACAACTTAAACATTTCTACTAATTCTTGTATGAAATTATTTCTAGTTGACGGACGTGGAAGTTGGAGGATACACTGCCTTTCCAGTGATGGGCACTGTGGCGAAACCAGTTCCAGGCTCTGCTGTGTTTTGGTACAACCTCCATAAAAATGGAACTGAGGATATGCGTACTTGGCATGGGGCTTGCCCTGTCATCATGGGACACAAAATAGGTACGTTTGACGAACTTGTACCCTTTGAAATTAAATTCATGGTTTAATGAGGTCATAATTAAATGAAAATTTGCAGTTGGCAATAAATGGATACGCATTAAGGAGAACTTTCTAACTAGAAAATGCTCTTTGGAGCAACATGCATAAACAAGCAAATCACGACCTCGTTTCCGATTTTTCAAAACCATTTATAGTTCATTGATCTTCTCAACACACGCCGACTTGGTAAATTGTAGTATTTCTTCGCTTGTTTATAATTATAACTTATCATTCCCTGTGAAAATTAGGAGATTGACGCTGATGATGTTGTTCGTTGTTTATTTGCATACAACTATATTGAGAATTCTTAGTGTGTGTGTCTAATAAATGGTTAAAACTGACTGAACAATTCTCATACGCGTCGTTTTAATGTACTACTTTATATTTACGTTAATTTACTGTTAAGTAAAGTCATAGCCGAGGACTCTTATTGGTTCTTTTAGCAAAGTGAAACTTTTGAATCGATAGAAATGACCTGCATCCGAGAATTTCCGAATAGGATCATGTGCACAAAAGCACACTTCTAAGTAATAGAAACAATAAACAATTAAATGAAGGTATTTATTATGGGTTCATTTACCTTAGCACTGCACTCATTGACTCACTCAACAACGTTTCGATGCATTTTCATTGTATACCTCGTCCACTTTACATCCATAGCTATTCGAAACTTTCTAGCGCTAAATAAGTTAAAATGCATTGCCTATTTTTAAATGTCGTTACCATTCCAGTAATTATTTTTGTCTTTCTCCCTTGTGTTGCACACGGGGAAAAGGACGAATACGTGTTTTCTTTACCAGATAACTTATTTGCACCAGACGATGAACTCGTTTACATTCTCCCCAACCCCAAGTCTACCAAGTCGGAATCAATTGCAGAAGTAGCAGAAGCAGAACCAATTACGGAAAATGTGAAACACAGAGTTGAGGAACCAAAACGTGTCGTGTTCCTACCGGATACTTTAGCAGAGCTAGCTCTTCAAGAATCCAGAATTTACCGATCAATGTCGGATTACGCAGATAAATTGCATGAACGATTACAGGATGTTCTCAGGTGACATTCATTTATTACGTCACTATATCATTGTTTCATTGGATTTGTATTGCAATCAGTAAGATTCCTGCCTGTTTCAGTTATCTGGAAGATTACGAACAGAGCTCAAAGCTATTTGAAGATGAGTATGGTTTCATTGGAACTCATCCTTTGCTTGCGCATCGAATGATTCGACGATTTGTGAAACCGTTGTCGAAAGTCATAGAAAATATTGACAGTGACGACGATAATGCGGAACAAAGTAAATTCGTACGTGATATTGAAAGGGGTCTGACGAAAAAGCAAGCCCACAATCCAAGCCTGGATTTCTGTTCGTTGTCCAATTGTTTCATTTAAGTTATGTTAGGTCAAGGCAGGTTAGGTTTAAGCTAAGCAAAGCTAACCTAACCTAAGCCCTGGGCTTGGGCTTGGATTCTGGGCTTGCTTTTTAGTCAGAGCCGATATTGAAAGTTGTTAACTATATTAGTTATTTAATTTGTATAAAAACACAAAATGTATTTAGAATTTTTAGATGACATCTATACGATTGCGAGGAATATCAAAAAAACTCCTCGACTGGTGGACTTTAATAAATCCATGTCTTCAATTCTGAGAATTCAGCATTATTATAACATGGAGCCTAAGGATATTGCAAACGGAAAACTCGGAGATTTGGACATTCCTTACAATTTCCTAAATGCTCGACACTGCTATGAAATAGGAAATCATGCGCTGTCAAAACCCCAGTTCACTTCTGGAATAGAATGGTTAGAAGAAGCACTAAACAAAATCATTCT
Source organism: Harlomillsia oculata (assembly GCA_019776145.1). Classification (NCBI taxonomy): domain Eukaryota; kingdom Metazoa; phylum Arthropoda; class Collembola; order Entomobryomorpha; family Oncopoduridae; genus Harlomillsia; species Harlomillsia oculata. The sequence continues at coordinate 10,660 of JABASF010001419.1, read as the reverse complement.
CAACCGCGATGTGTCCATTGGAACGGAAAGCGTGAAACAAAGTCTCCGAAATGCTATTGAGATGGTATAGAAGTAGATTCAATGAAGTCATTTTCATTTTTTAACTCTTTCATATAATCACATCTTGAACTTTGTGCATCACAATTTACAATATTTCCGTTATTCTATCTTACTATACAGCACGATGCCTCTTTTATAGAGCACGTGGCATCATTCCAAGAAAATGCCACAACGTTTATGTATTCTTCCAAAATAAGTAGTCTTGATGATCTTCCAAGCAAACCGCGTACAAGTCAGTATGAAATCCGACAACGGAACGCTACACGATTCTGGTCGTCGACAGATGCAAACGACGAGTGGGCTGTCGATTACAATTTCAAGACTCTGTGTTCCGGACAAAGTTTTAAAGTAAATTCGTACAAATACTGTAATTATTGTATCATTAGTATTGAGTTATGTTATGAAGTTTGTTTTATTATCCTCAGACATTGAAGGATAAAGCGAGTCTATATTGTTGGTACGACAAACCACATCCTTATTGGTACATTCAACCCTTGGAGAAAGAGCTTCTTCATGAAGATCCACCTTTAGTTCAAATTTATGGAGTTGTCGGAGAAAAATCAATCAAAAGGATTCAATCTTCAGTCAGTTTATCCAGATCTCAAATTATTGATAACAACAATGTTTCAAGATCATCTACAGGAGGGTATCGTACTTCATACAATGGGTGGATGGACACCAAGGATCCAAAGGATGCCGCTTTTCTCTACTGGCTTGCACAAAAAATCGAAATTATCACAGGGTTGACAGTGATCAATAGTAGTGAACTCTTGCAAGTTGCGTCGTACGGCTACGGACATCATTACATTGCACACACAGATGCTGTAAGGATTGTAATAACAATGAGAATAAGGATTCTTGTCAATATTATGTACTATAATATTTGACTTTCACTGAGGACTGAAACTATCCTAATTGTTCTGTATGTTTCAGCTTAATGACGTCAGGGAAGATTACGATACCGGGGAAGAACGTCTTTCCACTTTCATGCTTTACGTATGGTTTGCAAATTTAATACCCATCTGGCATTTGACGTGTATTATGTATCTGATATATATAATTAGTTTTTTCCATTTGCCTTAAGTGCGTCACAAGGCACAAGTCACAACTAACAAGTCACAACAGCATTTTGTGTTGCGGTACGCATTTATTAAAGTTCGTCATCGGCTTCTGGTTTCTAAGAGCCATAGGGATTATGTAATATTCATGCGCTGTATGGAATGTCAATGTCATGCTTATTTTGAGATGTAAAGATGTAATGTACAAGTGCCATTCACTAAGGAATAAATATAAAGAGAGATAGGTTGGATGTATAGGACATTAAAAAGTCTTGAAATTATTCCACGACAGTTGATTTTGGCACTTGAAGTTGTAAAATGACAAGAACCGAAACCATGAAAGCCGAAAGTGTAATTTATGTATATTTTAATTGAGAAACCCGTGGTCTTGTACACTAATTCCATAACATTACGTTGTTTTTAAAGTATATAATAGAAGGAGGCACTCAAGGGGGTTTTAAGTTTTAATGTTTTAACTTCGAAGCACATGCATGGAATGGATGTGAGAAGAAGAATGAGACAGCAAGTTGGTGTTTGATATTTATAAAATATAGGGTTGAAGGGAGTGAAAAGAATAAGTCATGACCTCATGACTCATGACGTCATGATAATGGAGAGGTAATAGGGTGGGTGGTGGATATTTTTAGTGTGGAACAAAATTAATGGAGACAGCCGCCGCGCCATTTACAGTTAATTGACACGTTGTAAACGAAGAGGGAAAAAGATAAGAGATCATTAGATCATCTCCAACTTTTCTACGTTTGTTTGGTGTGCCAATTAAGAGTGAGAGGAGTCCCGACACAGTCAAGTTGAAGTAATTCTGTTGTCGGCACTTGACAATTATTATATTAGTATGCTCCACACTCTACTTTTCGATTCTTTCACCTATTCGCCTATTCTATCCAGCTTTTATTTATATTGATATTGACTTGCGTCGTTTTTCACACCAAAACACGATCTTAAACAATAAGTTGACGTTGTGTACTGTCTGTCTTGCAGTAGTGCAAGAGAATAATGTTGAATCTCTAATTTGATGTCCCAAAGATATGTATTTATAGAATTGAAACAATTTAATTGAGAATTTTGATTTATTTTAGCTGAGTGATGTGGAAGTCGGCGGTCACACGGCGTTTCCGTATTTTGGAATTGCAGCATTTCCGGTTCGAGGATCCGCAATTTTCTGGAACAATTTGCATAAAAATGGAACTCTTGATAAGAGAACTATGCACGGTGCTTGTCCAGTGATTTATGGGCATAAATGGGGTAAAAAAGGCTTTTCACGTTTTGTGTGTTTACATTTTTTAAAATGATTTTATTCAAAGGATACATTTTTTTCAGTGGCAAATATGTGGATTCAAATGGCAGGAAACATGTTAAAACGGCCATGTTCTCTTAATGTAAATGAATAATGATAACAATGTTTTTTAAAAATAATTTCGAGCAGCTCAAAATCAAATAAAGAATCGAAAACAGAATGCTTTAAAAACTAAACTAGAAATAAATACTATATAAGTTATGGTTTCTGCGTTTCGCACCAATTTGCTCCGTACTTATTTCCAATGAAACGTATCCATTGTTGAACTTCTGTCACTCTGCAAATAAATGGCAGTAAATTGCTTTGACAAATGATCGAAGACATGAAATCATTGGGAAAATATTATGTATCACTGCGTGCTACAAGTGCTAACCTCGTGAAAAGTGCTAGTCGTTTCTTGTCACGGCATCCATTCATCCAAGTTGCTATTCCAATCTGTTCGAACTGTTTACTTTCAGGTTTTTCGATTGCCAAAGCAGCCCCTGCCTTCCGCTACATTTCAGACGTTAACAAATATTAACATTAGTACAAACAAAGGTGACAGAGATGTTATCAACTTACAATACAGTTATCCGAATCCTCTTCTTCAAACCCGCCGCAAAGGACTCGTTTAGTCAAAATATCATTTGTAGTGGCACGACAATCATCCAAATCCCATACTGGAAACGCCATACTTTCCAATGTCTTAGCCTGTCCTTCTTTGGAAGAAGGGTTAGGTAAGTTCCAGTCCGCAACAACTCCGAAAAAGCCGTCGTAAGTTTCAGTGAAAAGGGACGGGAGACAAACCGGGACGGGAGCGAGAGGAGCTGTCAAATCTAACTTTCTTTTGGCTCGAAGAAGGGCAACGTCGTAATCATGTCTAGGAATTAAAATAATCTGATTAGATTCGTCTTCATGTCGTTAAGATACAAAATACATTTCATGTGTTTAATTTTGTAAATGACCAACTTTGAATTGGACAAGGGATGAGTGATAACTTCCGCTATTGATATTCTTTGGGATGACTCGTCGGAATCGGTTGTGCTACTGTCCAGTTCATAAGCTTTGATTAACACTTCAACATCCTTCACTGTCAAATTAGCAGCAGAGGACACAATACAACTGGCAGCAGTCAAGAAGAATCGGTCATTGATTATCGACGTTCCACACAGTGGAGTTCGACTCCCAGTTTTAACAATAGCTGCAACCCTAATCAAAATCACTGTAAATTCAAGCTGGAGGTAAGTTATGACTTTGATTATGTCTAGTTTTGATGAGACTACCAAGGATAATCATCCAAAACTGGTTGAATACGCTTTTGTCCGTCCACATTGTGATTTGTCATTCCACAAACGCATGTGCTTTTGAATGGGGCGTAGGATGGGGGAATGCGAGACGCACTTTCACCTAAAAAATCATTCATCTAATTAATTACATATTAAATAATTGAAAACTCGAAACCCCAACCGTAACTGAAGTAGGCTTCAAGAGCTTCAATGTAATGCTTATTCTTTATTATTACTTATTACATATTACTATTAGGGCACATTTAATCTAGGATTCTAGGAACTTTAGTTTTTACCAGGCTTCAGGCATCGAACGTTGCATGTAAACTGTGACCCAACTTCTCTCTTTGACCTTCGTGTCCCTTCATTAAGACTGCGTTTTGTCCGCTGTAAAGGCTTGTTGAAATCTGAGGAGGCATACTCAAGGAAAATGTCTCTGACTACCCCAGACTGCGTGACAAATGGTCCGATTTTAGTTTCCGTATTATTGTTGCAATGAATGATTTCTCCACCAATTCCATCGCTTAGTCTGAGATACTCGTCTTCACACGTTTCACGTTTTTGCAAAGAAATTTGATCGCACTCCAAAACAGGTTTACATGTTGTTGTGCCCTGAATGATAAACCAGCATACTCGTCTTGTTTTGAAATCATAGCAAAGTATACTAAATTGTACAACCAAATTAAATATAAATCACAATTTACCACAAAATGCCAGTAACAATTCGAACCCCAGTCTGTGGGTCGGGTTATTTTAGCACTTTTCTCCACTCCAATATTGATGGTATTGACACATTTGTCCGCCGAATGTTTATAGTACTTTCTTTTAGCCTGAAATGCACATATTAACATGTTTGATTTAGATATATTTATTGTCTGAGGCTATCGAGCTACTTTCCGAAATTTTAGTAATAGTTAAAGAATCAAAAGTTATTCTTGCCTACTTGATTACTACATTGGACCATAAAGAGCAATACAATTACAAACCAAAACACTCTTGAACAGTAATTGAAATTGCATTGCTTCATGTCGCTTAACTTAACTTTCGAAAGATCAACTTTTGATCGTTGTTTCAATCAGGGAAATAATACAAATATTTCAAGTGGCAACTTTGGACTTTTATTTCACCGTTTTATACACAATTAGAAACTCATTTTATGCTTTCATGACGCAATACAAATAGTAAAGACAACCTTTACTATATTTTTTACACGTATGCTCGAAATTTTGTGAAAATAAAGCAATTTTGTAATCCTTTCCCTTGTCTCCCTGAAAAAACAGAATTCCTATTCATTGCATATTCATAAGCCAATTGAAGTGACGTTGGAATTCGCATACGAGGACTTTATGAGACATTCCAAGGTTAATGACGCATTTTTAGTAACGTTTCCAAAATGGCTGTCAACGCATAGTTTTCAAATCTTATTATTCATCAAGCTAAGTGCATTATGCTATTTGAGACCAACAAACAATGCACTATAACACTATAAGCTTGTAATAACAATGAGCCTGGTTTGATTGCGCATTTTGATTTTTGAATAGCAGTTTTGATTATATTATGCATTTAATGAAGTAATTCGAGTCTTTTGTAAAAATGGTCGTTGTTGCTTATGATTGAGAACAATCGTTTAAAAAATAAAATGTTTGCAATTGTTTTTCGAAATCCATCATCAAGTACACGTTGTATAACAACAAACTACATTTTTCACAAAATTACTCAATTCAGTGAGTGCATCCGTACCGTATCAACCGAACCAAACGGTTTTATAAGGGCATTTTTCATGAAACTGTGATTTTTCAACGATTTTCATGAAGAAAAAGGAAATTTTCCCCATTTTTCACAAAACCAATTTTACCATCATTTTAACAATGAAACAAATTCCATTTTTCCGGAATGCCGAATTCAATGGAATTGTTTATTCCTTGTATAAACAATCGGTTATTGGCCGAAGCAATTGCGGAAGTCATAAAGTAATTATACATTCATTCAACTTTGAATCGAACGATTGAGGTCATTGAAACGCCTTTGGCCCACCGGTTCGTCCACGTACACGTCATTGTCACTCGCTCACTCGTCATTCGGAGTTCTTAGCACAATGACGCGTTTGTGGTTCGTATTTCTTCTGGTGTCGGTAAGTTTTCCATTCCATATGGTGACACTTTTAAAGGTAACATGTACATTTTCTTGATTGAGATTTTAGTTAACTCACTTCCTTTGTTAACAGGTCTTGTGCGCAGTGAGTTATGCCGAAGTAGGAGATGAATTTGCTCTAGAAATGGAAGTAGACGACGATACCCTCGTCGAGAAACGAGAGGCTAAAAAGTGTATGTTAATTTGATCATTTTTGAAAAATATGGGAAATTATCGTAACTTTTATGCATTTTTGATTTTTTAGTGGCATGCCATGAAGCAAACTATTTTGACGAAGCCAAAGAAACGTACAGTTTTGCTTCGAAAGATTTGGACAAGTGCGACTGGACATTTGTGGTAAACATTATATTATTGCACATTATTCTCGATTTGAAATTCATAGGCTTAAACATATCACCTCGTAATCTCCTTCATTCAATTTTAGGGTTCCGAAGCTTGTCAACCTGGCATTACCTGTGACGGTGACGTCGACATTGAGGACGATGCTGATTGCAATCAATATTTTGAAATTTCCGACGGTGTGGGTGGTAAGTTGAAAATGTGCAAGTCAGGGAAAGTTGATGGACCAGTTGTTCCCACAAAGGGAGCCCGAGATCTCTTTGTTCGTTACAAGACAGATAAGCCAGGAGGCAAGAAGGGTTTCAACTGCAAAGTAGACTGCGTTGCCGCTGGTAAGACATTTCACTATAATCTGATGTTCCTTCGCTGTCCAGTATATTATCGAATATCATGTAATTTTGTAATTTATTGGTGACAGGAGCAGGGAAACCACTTGCGATGAGTGACGATGAGGTCAAACGTATCCCATGTGGTATAATTTATTGAACTATTATAATAATTTCATATCTTAACTGAGATCTTATGAATGCTGAGATCTAATCATGGACAAATTTAATATTATAGTCTGTGGATCCATTGCGAAGGGTAAGGATGACCGAATTGTTGGCGGAGAAGATGCCAAGCGAAAAGAATTTCCGTGGCAAGCTGCCGTTGTCTTCGCAGGCACCCGTAATCCAATCTGTGGCGCTTCTGTTCTTAATGACAAATACATCCTGACTGCTGCTCATTGCTTTTACTTTGCAAAAATGCCTCCAAACAAAATCCAAGTTTTGACGAATGCATATTTGCTTGGTCAATCTGTCATTGCCAAAGGAGCCTCTACCAACATCACCCTCGGGTAAAATTCGAATATACTTTAAAATGTGAAAACGGGATAAAATAATAGCTGATTCACTAACTTAATGACGTACGCATTTTTGTGATATTCCATATAGAGAGAAAGGATCACTCCAGTCTTCTGGATGGAATGAGGCCAATCTTACCGACGCAGAAGACCAATCAATGCGCTGGGAAGTTGAAGAAATCATTAATCATCCATTGTTTTCTCCTAGGTTCGTAATCTGCTTCAAAGTTATATTAGCTTTAAAACGAAGGCTGATGAAGTATAACCCTTGAACTTTCTCTCATGATAGCTATGATTTCGACATTGCTTTGTTGAAATTGAAAGATCGTCTTGACCTCATGTCGGACTCCGCTCCAATGGCTCCATGTATTCCCACATTGGCCGACCAGGTTTATCCAGAGAAGGGAATTTCCTATGTGGGTCAACAAGCTACTGTCTCCGGATGGGGATTGGGTATGGAAAATGCTGGAGGAAGTACTCGTAAGCTCCAAAAATTGAATATTCCCATGGTTGGATTTGAGGAATGCGACAGAGCAATGAGTGCATTCAAGGTGACTCAGCGAATGTTGTGTGGCGGATTTAAAGAAGGAGGAAAGGATGCTTGCCAGGTATGATTAAATTAATTAATTTAATTAATTGATTAAAGATGCATGTTACGACTTTCTCCACAGTACTATAATTCGAATACTCTGTTTGGAATCTTTCACAGGGTGACTCTGGTGGACCACTTGTTCAAGGAAAGGACAAAGCTGACGGTCAAGTAACACAAATCGGAGTTGTGTCTTGGGGTGAAGGTTGCGCCCGTTCCGACAAATATGGAATGTACACCAATGTTGCAGATTTCTACCAATGGATCCAATTCAACACGAAGGATGCGAAACCAAAATGGTGCAAGCTGTCACCAAAGGATTTGTAAAATCCTTTCATTTGTGCTGGTCATCTGACGTTCCCTGCGATTCACATATGATTATGATTAAAGAATTTTGAAATTAACTTGTTCAACTGAAATGTTATGAAGCATGTGAAATGTGTAATGTAATAACTTATTTTGAAATCATATGACACAAGGTGAGTTTGAGAAAAGTGTAATCTGTAATAGCCTAAAAATTGGATAAATATATTCTTTAGTCATGTCATAATTGCAACTTAAACTTCTTTCCATATTTTTGTCTAACATTATTTGTCAATTTAATGCATATTTCAAAATTCAAAAGTGAATGCATAGCAAATAAGTGTTGTATTATAATTAAATAAATTATGTATCAAGGAAGCAATAACTGCATTCAATGTACTCATAAACCCGACTTTTTACGCCCCGCCCCATTCCCTACCCGGAAATAAAGGCAACAAACAGTACAATAAACAATGAAGTCATGAACTCTTGGAATTGAACCCAATAAGGAAGTACTAAAGTTGAGACAACTTGATGTCAACGATCCCAGTCATTGACATTTTGGACACGTAGGAACATTTGATTGAATGTACGATTGAGCTGATTCACTTCTTCTAAAGACTTTGATTTAGAATGAAGCACGCGTTGAGTCTCGTCATTTTTGGGGTATTAGGATACTAGAAGTATTTCAAACCATATTGTGTGCTTAATTTGTTCATTTCCAGATTCAAAATGTTAATCGAGTTGTATTCTTTGTGATTCTTTTTTAGCTGTTGCTCGTGGGGGCGATAGCAGAAGATATTGAAGAAACTCCAGAGCAAGACCCATATGAAGAAGATGAGCCATGGGCGTCGGCAGAAGAAACTCCAATGGAAAAGAGAGAGGCTAAACAAGGTACGTTTCATGGATGAGACACAACCAGTAACAGCCTGTGTCAAATGTGATGTTAATTGTATTCCAATTAAAATTCTTTCATATAAGCGCCATGTGTACAAGCCAAAAACTTTGATAAGAAGGATACCACGTTCGAGTTTGCGTCTTCGACCCCACTTGGAGAAGATTCAAAATGCGATTATACTTTTGTCGTAATTACCCTTATTAAATACCTGTAAATTTACATTAGTCTAATTGCTACTTTTGGTTTCTGTAATGAGTTCAATCTTCCCTCTTCGTATGCACTTTTTAAAGGGTTCAGCGGAATGTCCTATTGCAGTGAGCTGTGAAGGAGATATTGACATTGAAGAGGATGCAGATTGTAAGGCCTTTTTCCTCATTTCTGACGGAGTCGGTGGAGAAAAGAAGTTGTGCGCTCCAGGGAAATTGGAGGGCAGCTTTACACCATCAAAAGGAGCACGAGATTTGTTCGTGCGATTTAAAACTAGTAAACCAGCAGCAGACAAGAAAGGTTTCAAGTGTAAGGTCACTTGTGCCACAAAGGGTAATACAAATCAATCGGTTTTCAGAATTGAAACAACTGTTAAGTACACTTCAGACGAATTACAATAACCATCGAATCTATGTTTGTTGGTTTGTAGATGCAACGGAACTCCCCAAATCAGAAACTGAAATCAAACGCGTACCTTGCGGTGACTCTACTCATCTTTTTTGACTATAAACTGATAACTGATAACCACACTGTGACTTTTAAATATTTGCATATTAATTTGACAGTATGCGGAAACAAGCCAAAGGGGAAGGATGACCGAATTGTCGGAGGTGAGGATGCCAAGAAAGGTGAATTCCCGTGGCAAGCAGCTATTGTTATGGTCAACACACGAAATCCAATTTGCGGTGCGACTGTTTTGAATGACAAGTACATTTTGACTGCTGCCCATTGCTTCTACTTTTCTAAAATGCCACCAACCAAGATTCAAGTGCTCACAGGAGCATATCTTTTAGGACAATCAATTCTTGGCAAGGGAGCGTCTACTAAAATTAAACTCGGGTAACTTAAACATTAATTTCACCTTCACTCGTTATAAAAATAATATTTATGTTCTCCTTTAATTAGTCAAAAGGGTTCGCTTCAAGCCTCGGGCTACGAAGAAAAGAATATCACTGACAAAGAGGACGGTGCGACACGATATGACGTTGAGGAAATTATCTTACATCCATTGTTTACCCCCAGGTAATGGCATTTGCATTAGTTCGGTGTTTCATATCGTTCACTTCGTAGATAATTCACAGTTATTCTTTAAATTATGCAGCTATGACTTCGATATTGCTTTACTGAAACTCAAGGACCACATTGACCTTGCTGCTGATGGTGCTCCAGTATCCCCTTGCATTCCAGATATTGCCCAAGCTATTTATCCAGAAAAGGGAGTTGACTACGGCGGACAAAAGGCGACAGTTTCCGGTTGGGGACTGGCTGACGAAAAGGCTGGTGGAACTACTCGGCGTTTGCAAAAACTGGAGATCCCATTGGTCGCCTTGGATGAGTGCAAGAAAACCATGAAGTACAAGTTGACTCAACGTATGCTTTGTGGTGGTTTCAAGGAGGGAGGAAAAGATGCATGCCAGGTTCATTTTTATGCTAAATGTTTAGGTTTTCCTTTTCGTGTCATAAAGTGAATATGCGAGTAGTTGTAAGTTCAAACGGGTAATTTTAACTTCTCAGGGTGATTCCGGTGGCCCACTTGTTCACCAGAGAAAATCAGGCCAAACTGAACAGATCGGCGTCGTTTCTTGGGGTGAAGGTTGCGCTCGCAAAAATCGTTTGGGAATGTACGCCAA